>CAUYQU010006748.1:0-64831 GCA_963574635.1 Cheracebus regulus
TGCCCCAATCAAAAGACACAGACAGGCAAATTGGATAAAAAGCTAAAACCCATCGGTATGCTGTATCTAGACCCATCTCACATGCAAGGATACACAAAGACTCAAAACAGAGGGATGGAGGAAGATTTACCAACCAAATGGAAAAAAAACAAAAAACAAAAAACAGAAGCTGCAATTTTCGTCTCTGATAAAACAGACTTTAAAGCAACAAAGACCATAAGAAACAAAGAAGGACATTACACAATGGTAAAAAGGATCAATGCAACAAGATGAGCTAACCATCCTAAATATATATGTACCGAATACAGGAGCACCCAGATACATAAGGCAAGTTCTTAATGACTTACAAAGAGACTTAGACCCCCACACAATAATAGTGGGAGACTTTAATCAACCAGACAGAAAATTAACAAGGATATCCAGGACTTGAACTCAGACCTGAAACAAGCAAACCTAATAGACATTTACAGAACTCTCCACCCCAAATCCACAGAATATACATTCTTCTCAGCACCACATCACAACTACTCTAAAATTGACCACATCATTGGAAGTTAATCACTCCTCAATTGCATAGCATTTCACAGGTTTAAATAAAATATTGGTTGCCTGCTTGTTTGTTATTTTCACCCCCTATTCCTTCCTGTCTCCATTGTTAAGCACAATTATCGGCATAAAAGAGGTTTTTAATACGCATTTTTAGACTGCATTCTAGCCTGGGCAATAGAACAAGAATCCCATTCTCTCTCCCTCTTTCTCTTCCTCCTTCTTTCTCTTTCATTCTTTTTTTTCTTTCTTTCACTCTTTTTCTCTTTCTTTCAAAAAATAAAGAATGAAGAATATAAGAATTTCAGTTATTATAGTTTTTGAAAGAAACTCTTATCACTGAAAATGTTCTACATATTGAAACATACACACACACACATACACACTTGAGCTTGAAAGTAAGAAAAAAATAATCTGTACCACTGAAAAATAAAAAGGAAACCCAGAGTCATAGTGGAGTCCAAAAACACAAGACAAGTGGCCTGCAGGGAAATCAGATGTGGATATAAGCATAAATGCCTAGGGGAGGAGTTTTAGGATCCTCACCCTGAAGTACCATGAACTGAAACTGAGGCCCTAAATAATGCTCTGAGCTGGTCAGGATACAGCCTAGAATCCAAGCAACCGATCTGAGCAATATATGATAAAAGATTCATCTACAAGATGTTGGAAGCCCAAATCTATACAGTGGGAGATATGGAGTTTACATTTGTACCCCACTCCTAGGGAAGGAATTATAAGCAGAAAATGGATATAACAGCTGGTCTAGGATTAGCGATGCCTACAGGGTCTTAGGAAAAGCACATTTGAAGGTGCCCAATAGAGATACCACTATAGCATACAGAATCAAGTACTGTCTTGGAAAACAACTCTCAGAAAGAAGAAGAGGAAGAGGAGGAGGAGGAGGAGAAAGAGGAAGAGCAACAGCGACATAATGAGATTTAGCAGGCACAATATATAGGAAAAGTAAACAGGTAATAAGTTGAAAGAAAAAATTTTTAAAAGGCAAATCAGAAAAAAAATCTAATTTATAAAAATGAAAAACATAGCTAAAAGTTTCCAAATTTAATGAGAACTATAAACCCACACATTTGAGTAACTCAACAAACCCCAAATAGAATAAACAAAAAGAAACCACACCATGGCACACAATAATCAAATTGCTTAAAACCAGAGATAAAGTCTTAAATACTTCCAGAAAAAGAATAGCCACATTATGAATGGAGAAAGGAGATTAGAATGACCACAGATCAGAAATGATGCAAGACAGAACACAGTGAAATGACATATTTAATGTGCTTAAAGGAAAAAAGTGTCAGCCTAAAACTCCATCTCCAGTCAAAATATCCTTCAAAAGTAAAGATGAAATAAGGTCATTTTTAAGCAAGCAGGAGCTGAGAGAATTTATTGGAAGCAATACCACACTAAAAAAATGTTAAAGGAAAATTTTCATGCTAAAGAACAATGTTTCCAAAATGAAAAATCAGATTTACACAAAGAAATGAATACTGGAAATGGTAACTATCGGAACTAGAAAAATGTGTATATGTGTGTGTATGTGTGTGTGTGTGTGTGTGTGTGTATCCTTTTCCTTATTTTAAAAATTTAGTAAAAAATTTAGTTAGTAGATACTTGGCTGTTTAAATAAAATAATAAAAATATGTTATTCATTTTATAAGGATGTAGAAATGAAATACAGGACTGTAATAGCATAGACAGTAGTAGGGGAAAATGGAGGCATCCTTGTTGTACAGCAGTACAATGTCTGGGAAGCAAATTTTAATTAAAGATATTGATGTGATATGTTGAAGATACATATTATAAACCCTACAGCAACCACACATACCAAAAAAGGCAAACTGGAATACTAAAACTACTAAATTAATCAACAGGAAGCTAGAAAAAGAAGACATAAGAACAGGAACCAGACAGAATGAATAGAACACAAACAGCTAAATGTGGAATTAAACCCAAATATTAATAATTTTATTACATATAAATGGTCTACACCCTCCATTTGAAGGCAGAGATTGTTCAGATGAATTTTTAAAAGAAAAAAGAAGCTACATGCTATAAATAGAAAGATAATTTTAAATATAAAGACAGGGCTGTCTTGTCTTTCCAAGACAGTACATGGTGGCTCACACTTGTAATCCCAGTGCTTTGGGAGGCCAAGGCAGGCAGACTGCTTGAGCCCAGGAGTTTAAGACCAGCCTGGGAAACACAGAGAGACTCTGACTCTAATAAAAAAAAATAAGAAAATAAATATGAAGATAGGTTAAAGATAAAGGATGGAAAAGAATAAATCCTATGAATATTAAAAAGGTTATGTTAATAAAAATGTAGATTTCAGAATGGGGAAAATTACATGAACTATGAAAAGACATTTCACATTTTATAATGACAAATGCATCAAGAATATATAATAATACTAAATGTGTAAATGGCATCTAACAACAGAGCCTAAAAATACATAAAGCTGAAACAGACTAAATGAAAAAATAAAAAAATTCAGAATTACAGTCAGAAATTTCAACACACATCTCTTAGTAATTAATCAAAATGTATACATAGAGTCAATAAGGACATAGAAAAACTTGAAAAAAAGTAAAAACCAACTTTTGTTGACACTTATAGGACAATATACCCAACAATGACAGTATACATATGCTTTTTCAGGGCACATTAAACATTCACCAAGCTAAATAGTAAGCTAAACTCACACATTTAGAAAGGTCAAAATCAGGAAATAAATACCACACCCCCCACACCCCGAATCTGGAACAGCTCTCAAATATTTAGAAATTAAGCAAGGCAATTCTAAATAATCCATATATCAAAGTAGACCTCACAAAGGTTATTAAATATTTTCAACTGAATAACATAGAAATTATTATATATTACAATGTATTGGAGAAAGCTAAAGCAATATTTAGAAATTTATTGCTTTAAAAGCTTATATTAGAAGACAGTGTAGTAATGAATTTCTGAAGTTCTACTAGTAAACTAAGGTTACTCAAAGCAAGTGAAAGGGAAGAAAAATATAAAATAGGAATAGAAATTAATAAAATAGTAAAAACACAAGAGAGGAAAAAATCAGTAAAATGAAAACCTGGTTATCAGAAAATGTAAGAAAAACTAGTGAACTTCTAATAAACTGCTTGGATCATAGATTAGCAAAAAGGCACTTGTTGGACAGTCAATATAATTTGAATTCTGTAGATTAAGAATATTATTCAATATTTTCTAATTTTGATAAGCATATTAGGTTTTTTTAAGATGTTAATATTTTGGGAAGTTGGATCAAAGGTATACAGAAACTCTTTGCACTATTTTTGGAAACATTTTTGTAAACCTGAAATTGTTTCAGAATTAGAACTCTTTTTATAGGAGAAGAATGTCTGCTCTTTGAAAGACTCTATTAAGAAATTAAAAAGGCATGCCCCCAATCAAGAGGAAATATTTGCAGTACCTGCATCTGACAAAGATTTATATTAAGAATATATATAAAGAATTCTCTTGATTCAATCAGAAGATCTACATGCCAATTAAAAATGGAAGGAAGGAAGGAAGCAGGAAGTAAAGAAGAGTGGGAAGAAGGGAGGAAGAAAATTATATAGCTATAGCAATTAGAATAGGGTAATATTGGCACAAGAAACAAAAATGCACATTGAGTATATAACAGGCCAGAAATCCACATATATACCTGAACTTCACAATGACAGAAATTGCACTGAAAAGGAGGGAAAAGATTAGTAGAACAAGAGACTATTATGTAGTCAAGAAGTTTACTTCTATCCCCACATCACACCATCAGTAAGTTCCAGGTGGATCAAACACCTAAGTTTGCAGGAAAAGAATTTCACAGCTCTTAGAAGAAAATGTAGAATAACTTCGTGATTTCAATATTTTGAAGAATTTCCTAAGACATCAGTCACTGCATCTTCCTCATACATGTATCATACAAATTTAAAAACTTGATCACATCAAAACTGTAAATATCCCCCAAAAGACAATAAATAACTTTAAAATGTAAACCACAGTCTAACAGAAGATATTTGTTCACACATTAAAGTGAAGATTTAGTATCCAGATTATTCAAGGAGCCCCAAGAGTTTAGGTGCAGTTTTAAACCTTAATCATTTCAAAGTATAAGTGCTACTAACTTACATCAAATATATTTGAAACATTAACTCCTTATATTTTAAAATTTGATGTTTCTTATTAAAATTCAACATAAGCATGGCCTCTGCTACACATCATTCTAGTTGATTTTCAAACTTCATTAAAACTTTCCTCAGCTGCTGCTCAATTATAAGAATAATTGTATGTATAATCCTGGCCTCAAAATCCTCCAAAGAATGAAGTTTTGGCCTCACACAGTGGCTCATGCCTATAATCCCAGCACTCTGGGAGACTGAGATGGGCAGATTACTTGAGGTCAGGAGTTTGAGACCAGCCTGGACAACATGGTGAAACCCCATCTCTATTATAAATACAAAAAATAGCTCAGTGTGGTGGTGCACACCTGTAATCCCAGCTACTCAGGAGGCTGAGGCAGGAGAATTGCTTGAACCCGGGAGGCAGAGGTTGCAGTGAGTTGAGATTGTACCACTGGATTCCATCCCAGGACACAGAGAGAGAGACTCTGTCTCAAAAAAAATAGAAAGAAAGAAAAGAAAAAACAAAACAACTGAGGTTTCAGTGAACACATGACAGAAAGTTTGGATGTGACCCCATGCAAAGACAGACCAGGTGACCTAGGCAGGCAGACCAGGTGACCTAGGCACAGCAATAGGTCTTCCTCCACTGGCCCATTCTCTGAGAAAATGTCATTCAGAAACCAGGGCACTCAAGAAATTAAAATAAAAAATTTCCTTTCCAAAAGCCACAAAGTAAGTAGAAGAGCAATCATATGGTCAAATAGTATTTTTGTAAATTTGTAGCATTTGAAGATAGAATCATAAAAGCTTAAAATTTCACTAAGATTGTGAAACATTCTGCATAATGAATGTCTACAAACTTCCAATTAAAATTGCTTATTTTTCTTTTTCTCCACACTGTTCTACCAGTTGTTTCATACATATTTGAGCCTACATTGATAGATGTATATGCATAATCATAATATCTTTTTGTTTTAGTATTTCTTTTAACAATATTATGTTATGTGGGCATTGCATAGGCATCCATTTCTATAAAAAGAAGGGATATGGGAATCTCTGTATCTTCTGCTAAATTTTGCTAAAACCGCTCTAAAAAGTAAAGTCTACTTAAAAAAAAAAACATATACACATACTGTTTGCCAGTTCCTCTAAGGTGGAAAGAAAGACTGCTAGACAAGTATGGAGCTCATTCTTCTCATATGCAGGCATTGATGAATACAAGACATCAGTCTCTCTCAGTTGTCTGCCAAACTGTGTAGAAAAAGAAAACAATGTCCAAGAGAAGAAGTAAAAACCATTGAAAATTGCTTTAATAGCAAAACAAGGAAAACACAAAGAGAAATCATCACAGATAAGACTCAGTCTTCATTAAAGAAGCTAGCTACAAACGATAGTTTACGATTTTTAGCTGTAAATTAAACCAATGTTGAGTGTTGACGGGCCCAAGGATTTTTAAATATCTACCAAATAAGTGATCTTCAAATTTTCCCCATTCACCCACAAGCAGTGTGACCCAGTCAGGGTTGGGCTTACAGTGGCTTGACATGGAGTTTCTTACCCAAGGCAACTGGGGACATCCAAAGACTGAGGAAAGAAAAGTCTGGGTAGAAGTGTCAAGGCCCAACAGGTCAAGAGGAATGTCTGAAAAATTACTAAAACCAAATGAGAATGAATGGCCAAACTTGGAAGTAGCACTAAAATCAGACATAGAACAAGGAATATAGGGTCTTTCTGACCCTTCAGAGAGATAAGAAGCCATAAAACAAGTTGGGAGCAAGAAGGCAAAGAGGGAATTCTGAGTGATTATCAGGAAAATATACTGATATTTTTAGCATACAAGTAGAAACTAACATATGGAATGTGGGACACAAGGTGGGATTGTTGACTTTGATGTTTTTTAAGGATAGAACTGAACAGCTGAATCTAGTGCTGTGTTGAGTCACAGTGGTTAGAGCCTGGGGCCAAAGGAAAAGTTTTTATTTAACATTTGATATTTTGTTCATAATTAACTTTTTGCATTAATTTTGGTTTTAAAAAAAATATTTTATGAAAGCATTATTATCCTGGTTAGTGAGATTTATGGTGTCTTACAGTTGCTCGCAAGGTGAATGCCTTACTCACTTTGCCCTAGTGAATAACTAGAAGCCAGAAGTTTTAAATTCAGACTTTCTAATTATGAAGAATACATAAAGTTGGGGAAAAGCCATGAATGATTATCACCAAATGAAAACATGGCACATGAAAAATACCACACATAAAGTCTAAACACCACCAAATCCTAAATAACTGAGTATGTAAGACTTAGCTATAAAATGGTGACTAATTTTAGAATCCCCCTTCCAGGAATGATGCAAAATTTTGTGGTTTGGTCTGCTTCAAAGTAGTCACCTTGAGAAACTATAACCTAATTTCAAGAAAGATTCTGATCATCTAAAATATTTCCAAAACTTCCTTTTTGAAAATGCCTTCAGAGTTTGCAGTCTAGCATATATTTATGTTTGGATGGCACTTTGTTTTGCAGAGCACTTTCACATGCATTATGTCTCACAAAGTCACTCAACTGGGGGAACATTGGCAATTATCTTCAATGGTGTTAGCCCCACCTGCCTTTGGACAGGCTCCAGGTCCTCTTTAAACAACACAGAATTTGAAGACCAAAGAGATGAGTGAAGTCAGGGAGAAGCAAAGCAGAAAGAGTCCAGCTCTGTTGACTCTGCTGCAACATTCATAACCATCCACCAAGATGGGTTTTTCCCAAATTTTCAACATAACTAACGATTACCCATTGACCAAATTGCAGAAATCAGGATCAGAATATGGGATTTCCAAGCTATTGATTCTTTCATCACACTATGTGTTCATAGAAAATCTTCAGGTCTTAAATGTCAGAAAATATTTTTCATTTTGGGATAGCTTGGATTTATACAAAGTACATTGTTTTTGTTGTTTGGTTTTGTTTTTGGAACTGATTCCAGGGAATGACTGAGTTGTAGAGTTATATAATGCCATTTTTTTCCCTTTTGTTAACACGAATCCTCATTTTATGAATGATTTTGAGTTTTAAAAGTTTGTTCCATCAAAGAAGCTTCAAACATATCTTGAGCACTATCTCCATCATCAGAAAAATGTGCAGCTTTATAAATAAGGGATGCCTGTCATAGAGATGTTGCAGTGATCAAGAGTATTGACTCTGGGCCCAGGCAGTCAGGGCTAAGATCCTGGCTTCCCATGCCACTCCTGTGCATATTCCGCCTGTGCTTATTCAGCCTGTGCGTATTGAGCTTTTCAAGGCCTTAGTTTTCTTGTCTTTGAAATGGAGATAATAATAGCACTTACTTCATGGAGCTGTGGGATAAGTAAATTAGTTGATGCCCATAATGAGTTTATAATAGCATTTGCGTAAAATTATCATTACTTAACTAGACTAATAAATTCTGTTCCCACAGAGTAGGAAAAAAAATTTCATTATTTTACCATCACCAATCAGAAGTTTTGAGAAAGTTTGGGTGCTAAGTTACCAACTTAAAACGAGTTCATTCTATTCATATCTTGAGATAAAACCATAATTTAATAATGTCTAAGAAGAGTTTGTTTTATAAATATTATACTTCCTTTAGATTTCTCCTTAAATTGTGCTTTGGGTATATCTTATCAGTATAATGGTGTTAAGAGTTATAAGAAGGAATTTATACATTTGAATAATTTTTAATTGAATGAAAAGAGCCTCTGCTTCTACAAATATAATCTGATCTATATTACTGATAATGTCCACAACCAATTCTACACAGCCTGCTGGCTGCATGAGAAATAACTGGAAAAGCACCCCTGTAAAGCTTACACTGCATCTCAAATCCATCCAATGTCAAGTTGCAGAACACCTAGTCATTCTGCTTCTTGACATTCATTTTCTTTACTGTTTCGATCTTAACCCATTTTCATTGTTTCATGCTTCCTCATTGTACATCGTTCTGGAACCAAATGAAGTATTTGTTTGCCTGATTTAGGTTAAAGAAAGGAGTGGGAAACTTCCCAATGAAAACTCCTTTGATAAAAGAGACTCATCCTGTTCAATATGCAACAATGTGTTTGTAAACATATCCTAATAGACCTCTGTGAATTGGAACCATTCTTTCATTCATTCATAAAGTGATTATTTATTGAGTGGCTGCTATATGCCAAGGCACCTTCAAGCCATCCTGTTGTTTGAATAATAGATGAAAAAGCAAATAAATATCTAATATGTGAAGCAGTGGTAAGTGCAACAGAGGAAAACAAAGCAAGGTAGGTAGAGTGTGGTAAGTAGGAGGGTAGTCCAAGAAGGCCTCTCTAGTGAGGTTGCATTAGAGCAAACCCTGAATGAATTGAAGTGGCACTTGATGGGGTTGCCTAGGGGAAGAGCATTACAGGCAGAGGGAATGGCAAGGGCAAAGACCTAGAGCTGCATGTGCTCCTTGTTGTCTAATGTGGCTGGAGTGGAGAGCTGTGTGGGGTGGCTTGAGCATTTATTTCTGTTTCATTGTCACAGCTATTAGGTCACTGATTTCCTGATTTTTCTAAAACCAGTTATGTAGGGCCATATAGGGTCTTGAAAGGACTCTAACTTTTACTCCAAGTGAGATGGGAAACCGCTGATGGGAAATGGGTAATAGAACCACAGGATGTGACTGAGCATTTTTAGAGGATCACACTCACTTTCCTGTAAAGAATAGGTTGTACAAAGATAAGAGTAGAATCAGGAGACTGGTAGGAAGGTGGATGTAATCAATAATTCAGGTTAAGAAATGTTGGTGTCTTCAGTCAAGATGATAACTGTAGATATGGTTGGATTATGGCTACATTTGGAATTAACTTCCCACCATCATTTCTGGTGCCTTAATCCATGTAGTTCTTTAGTGTAATTTCTAACTTAATACCTATCCCAGCATATAATAATTTATATATATGTAATACCCATCCCAGCATATAATTTATGTATAATTTATATAAATTATTATATGTCAGGATAGGTAGCATTCTAGAGTAGATTAATAATATATATAATTATTATACGCTGGGATAGGCACTAATTCTGGAGTAGACTATATATATATATATATACACATATATATATATAGTGGACTAATATATGTATATTAGTCTACTCCAGAATTATATAGTCTATTATAATTCAGAATTATAATATATTATATATGTCTATTATAATTCAGAATTATATATATATATATATATATATATATATATATATATATATTAGTCTACTCCAGACAGAAATTTGTCAAAAAGCAAATCCTCTTATTATCCCCTTGTATCTGTAACTTTCTAGCATACTAAGGGTACCCAGTGAATATCTGTGAAATGGGTGCACAGATGTGCATCCTTATAGACAAAAATTATCACTGCTTTTGGAAAATATTTCTAAAGAAGTGACTCAACAGTGCAGTGGGAGAAAATCAGAAGTAATGGCATATGTTAGAGTTTTTAATTATTTATAGTCAATTTGTATTCTTAAGAGTATTTCATATATATATATAATATATATATACACACACACTACTGATCTGCATGAAGTAAATGGATACTTCTAGTAGCATGTACTTCTACAGCTAGTAGTTTCTTGACCAACACATTTTAGTAAAATGACAGCTTTAGTGCTTGGTTGTTAATATTACAAAACAATTATAGTAACCATTATTTATGTGTTTATGAGTATGTGCATGCATGCATCATGAATGAGCCAGAGCAAAGAAGCCCATGATATTGTCAAGTGGTCCATAGACCAAACTAGCCAAAATAGAGTTGCAAATTCCATTTTAATATTTGGTAAGCCAATACCCTGTATCTATATTATATACACAAATATTTATAAGTGTAAATCTGTAAGATTTCTCTAATAAATTAGAGTTGAGATCCTAATTTTTTCAGCTAAATGTAATTTTCCAAGCGATGGTCAAACCTAACTTATCAAAATATCTACACCAAAATATGACCCTTTTCTGGTGATAGTAGCCTTCATTATCATTCATTCTAGACCTTCAAGGAATGTTGACCATTAAGTCCAAATATTTTTATACTCTACTGTGATCCTTTGAAAATGGATCATTTTGAGTAAGCATACCGAATAAAGGTTTTAAAAGAGAAAGGGAGATAAATGTTCTAATTGGAGGCATTCAGACATTTATTGTGTTTGAGAATGTAGCCAATGTGGCCACAGGATGTGAATGTTATGCTACGCTACAGCCCTGTAGAAAATGGAGTTATTTTGAGAAAGACAACATTTGCATGCAAATAGAAATATGGCTATTGTGTATGAATGTAAAAAGATAGGGGAATATGGATAGTCTATAAATGAAACCTGGTTTTAAATAATAACTTTTGGAGATAACTCATGTAATCTATTTTTCTTTGAGCATCAAAGATCTCTTTTAATTAAAACGTACTTGCTCTATATTATCCTTTGAACAATGATCCTGTTTTAAAAAAGCCAAGAAGGGCCAAAGCAAAAACATCATGACACTATCACACCAGGGCCTGAGAACTTTATGACTGACATCATAAAATGTAGATCGGCAATTCATATGAAAGGAGGACACGGAGTAGATATTAATTGGGTATGAAATAGATATATTTTTCTATGTAACATGGTAACGATAATTGCTGACCTATTTTGGAGTCCATACAAAACTCAAAAAATTTATGTCAGTAAGAGATCCTAAACTCTACCATATACATTCTGTCTTTCCTTTTCTAATAAGGCAAGTAATCAGTTAAAAATTTTAGAAGACTTTGCAGCTGTCAGTTATTGTTCTAATTAAGTTATATTTTGCCCCCAAAAGCTGTTTCTATAATAATCACAGCCTGAAAAACTAAATGTGGGGTGAAAGTCAGAGTACATTCTTTCATAAAATATTACATTAAATAGTAATAACAAAAATTAAAACAGCATACTCCACCTGGGTGTTAAATTTCATTTGTATCTTTCTTCACAGGAAATTTCTTTTATAGTAGCAGTTATTATGATTTAGACTATGATTTACTAAATTTAGCCTTCGTGAATAAATAATACATATTAATTCTTACCTATTTTGATACTCCATAACTAGAATACCCTAAATACTGTGCTTAAGCCCACAGGCAGGACTTTTTCCCTCTCATCACAAACACCTAAATTGGAAAGTTCATGTATAAAGGAAATTATCCCCCGAGCTTTTAAATTCATTCCTATTTATAATGTTGAGAGAATTATTTCCAATATGAAGGAGGAAAAGTTTATTTAAAGTAATTGATGTGACAAAACAGAAACATTGTTTCTAGAATGTTCTACATGTTGATCCAGGTAATCAACTTGAACTAAGATGTTATTCACACCTCCTATGAGCTGAACTCTCATTCTCTGCCTGCACACCAAGAACAGTCAAATCCTATTGCCAGCATCAGGCATTCATCTTTTTCTTTAAATATTTTTGTTTTTTTGTGTTATCTTGTCAAGGTGCCCATGTACCTCTGAACTTAATGAATATATGAAGACTTCCCATGACCATAAAACTATTTTCTCTTTCATATGACTGCCCACATCATTAAGTTTACCTTGTATTTTTTAGCCAGTCCAGAGCTGAGACACTTGCCTTAGGATGCTGAGTTTGTAGAGTATCAGGTACCAGCCACAGTCATCTCTGTCCATATGCAGCCATCACACATATGATCATTTGTTCCCACAGTACTCCATGAACCATCTTTTTCACACTGTTTCATTGTCTTTGGCAGAAAAACTTGTAAAACATTAAGTGGGTAGACACTCATTTATATCAAAGATGATTCCATTTTGAGGATAAAATATCCCTAAACATCACGTTAGTGCTGAATATCAGCAAACCTTTTAAATGGAAGAAAACTAGCTTTTCCCTTTCCTTCTCATTTCCCCAGCTCTCAATTTACTCCTATCCCTGAAGATTCCACATTTTAATTCTGCTGCATTCTGTCTGTTGGCATAATCCAATTTATTGCCATTTATATCATTCCTACTCTAGCAACTCTCCCCCATACACATTCCATACTTAGAATTTCCCCTACTGTTTCTTAGCAAAACTCCCTTGTCGCAGGTTGCTTGTTCTCTGGGCCATATTCTATGCTACTCTAGAATAATTATCATATGCTTATATGATAATATGCACAAATAATACAACTTATGACCTACCCCAACTGCAAAGTGATAAATGAACTCTTAGCATTATAATTGCCCAAAGGATGAGAATTACCATTGCTGGGAAATTTTAGGTTAACTTCAGGAATATTAAGTTTACCTGAAGAAACAGTGGCTGTGCCTTTCAGTGTTCTTCAGGTTGCCTGAGTGATGGCGGATGCATTAGAAGAAGTCACATACAACACTGCACCATGAGCTGATGGTCTTGTTGTCATATAAACAAGTAATCAACATTCTTTGTGCTCCTCTGGTCTCATTTTCCTTTCCAGGTCTTACTCACAGTCAATTTCTTGCATGGTATTTGAACAAGTTAGAGAGAATCGAGTAGTGGTAGCACCCTTCTTCAGCAAAGGTATCTTCCTGGAAACAGAATTGAAAGAAGCAGGTGGCGAAAGGTCACACTGGATCAGCTACAATGATGGACAACATGGAAGAGTCCCAATGGGTACCACTGTGTCCATGCTGGGCATTACCTGTGTTGCAGCCACACAGACCTGACTTAGGCTGCCCTTGCAAGTACCAAGTACTGAACACCATTGTTTTTTTTTATGAAAAGAGCCCTGTGAATTGTTTTTAGTGTGCATATTAACAAAGAAAAGGAAGACAGCCAGGTTATTTCTTGCAAACAGCAAGAAAGACATTTTTCCCTTGAAAATGTGCAAGATACATCTCTACTGGAAACACACACATGCACATGCACACACATACACAAACAAAAAATCCTTTCATCCAGAATCTGTGGTTTGCTTTCTTTTATTCCTTCATGTACATGAATATGTGAAAACACACAACACTCAGACATGCAGCCTGATCGAGTGATAATCTCTTATAATGTGCTTCTATTTAAAGCAACAAACAGATGGAGGTTTATGAGCGAGGCTGGTGAAAGTAAAAGCAAATGATTGCAATAGTTGTACTTTTAATAGGATTCCCCACAATCCAAGACATTATTCCCTAAGGAACAAATTGTTCTTTAAAATTATGTTACTTAGGAAAGAGACAGTCGCCCTGACATTGCTGAGGCCACAGAGAGGTGTAGGACAGCCTTGAATTGCCGAGGTCTCTCCACTCAGGTCAATGTCCTGGGAGGGGGGAGACATGGATGTCAGGCATCACAATCCCCAAAGAACAAGCTCAGTGGAATAGGATAAAAGGAAGAAATACCAAAGGGTAGAGAAAGTACAAAACATGTCTAGGCCCTGATTGAATTTATTACTTTCTTCTTCTCAACTTCGAAAAACAAGGTTTGGGAAATTCCAACAGATTTAAGATAAACATGCAACATGGCTTCTACCTCTGCCAGTTCAGACCAAAATCTAGCTCTAGCATAGTAAATTTTGGTTAACACGCCAGTGGAACTGTAAGCAACCCAGAACTAATTATCATTATCCCTCCTTAAGAGAAACAAAACTCACTATAATTCTATCAATAAGATGACTATACCTCAGTGATGGCCTTTAGGTAATTTATAATTGAAGCTAATCTTAATTAAAGTTATTGCACCATTTTTGGAAGAAAATAACCCAAAGAGAGGGAAACAGTGTGGTCAATAACTCACTCCAAAAATATGTGTTGCCTCCACAGCTCACATTGAGGGAGACATTCCTGCGCATGATACAAATGGTTCTGACATTAAAAAAAGTAAACAAGTAAGAAAAATAAAGATGGAAAAATTCTGTGGTCAGTTCACAAGTGCTTTTTTATTGTTTGAGGCAGGGTTAAAGCCTTTTATAAAGACAAGGATATATGTGTGGCTGGATTGGATATGACATCGGACTCGTCTAGCTGCTCTTGCGCAGAACTCTGGCTGCTCACATTATGCCAGGGAGAAAACATGTGTTGATGCTTCTAAACAACAACCCAGGGAGGGACCGAATGCAGATAATTTAAAGCATTATTCCAGTGCCGTTTTGTAGATCAGACAGAGAAAAGGTACTCCAGTTACTAATGGATTTGAGACACAGAGGCAGACATTGAGTGTTCTCCAATTATTCGTGGTTTTGAGGATTTTAATCTTAACTTGTCTAAAGAACTGATTAACAAAGGTTGCATAATCTGTAAGCAGGACTCCCGCCAGCCTCAATACATGTCATTCAAGGCCTGTGTTGACTCAGTAGGCCAGAGGCTATATAAACGGGCTAGAGCTGAGAAAGTAGGTTCTTTTTGGGCAGCTTAGGGATTCTGAGTCCCCAGAGATTTATAATAGCAGCTCCCTAGTCCTTCAGTATCTATAACTTGGAGAGATTCTCTTTCAGATTTTGCTGTCATCAAACTGACCTAATACTGCGAGGACAATGAGCACTTGGTCTAAAGGGAAGCAGAAAAATAAACACTATCGTGTCAAGAACAATCAGCCTTTTGAATATCTTCTAGAGTGATTTGACTGGTGCACCAGCAAGTTAGGTAAGCTTATAGCCACCCAGCTAGCAATGATCACACTTATGTTCCTTGCGATATTAGTGCACAGCCAAGGATATAGGAAGACATAGTATCATCTCATAACCTTTGGATTCAATTTCTAAGAGGTCATAAGAAAGATACGAAATTCAAAAGGTTTGTGCCTTCTATAAAAACTCTGTGGTCTGGTGGGTGTTTTCTATAGTCTTAATTTTGTTTTTTAACCTCCTGACCCATCACTCTATCTTTCATCACCTCACTACTTTTAAATAGAACCCAAAGGAGCAAGCCAGCCCCCCACACAAGTATGGCCACAGACATCGCTGGAAGTGCATACAGTTAAAAATAAATTAATAAATAAGAGTCCCTGGTGCAACCAAACCCTTGTACTGAGAAAGATGCCTTACTGCCTTACACTGCATCATATTCAGGGCAAGAAGTGGATTTAGAGATGAATGAAACAAGATAAAAGTCCATGCTTTTGTAGTCAGGGATTTAGGGAAAGCTATTTACTCCAATAAAGGGATTGTAGCAACATGAAGCCAGCCATAAATGTATGACCTAGCTGGGAAGTTATAGCTTATTCTCTGAAAAACTGCAAACCAAAATGCACCACCTGTCATAAAAATGATGCTAAAGGAAGGTGGAGGGGAAGAGATGGGAGCTATGTATATGCAGAATGCAGAGGTTAAGATTTAAAGGGAGTGAGGGAGAGTGGCTTTCCCCTAAACTGTGACTATTTCCCTAAAAATAAGCCTGAAGCACAATGATATCAGAGATTTCAACTCAATAGGCGAGCTGAAGACAGTCTTCTCACTTGAATGCAGCCACTGAGCATGCCCAGGGAGGCCCCAGGTGTGACCTCTGCTCCCCTGTGAGCAGTGGCAGGACCAGGCAATCTATCATGGTGTTCATGCTGTCAGCCCCATTGCTTCACAACCACTGTCTGTCACCCTGGTGGATGAGACCTGCTTAAGGGCAATCATGTCAATCTCTATGTGACCACTCAGTCTAAGGCAGAAGGATGATCCTGACAGGCCTGGCAAAGTCAGCAGAAGGTACCAAAAGCTGAAGTCATAGCCTTTCCCAAAGAGAGGCAATGTGGGCTATTGTTTTTTTCATTAGCGTTTTATTTTTGATTTCCCTTTTGATTTTATTTTCATGAAATGGGTGAAGGTTTACAGAACTTGGCTTCAGAGCTGGTCATCTCGGATAAACCTGTTGCCTTCTGAGTTTTTCCCATAGTAAATGTAGCGACACTTCCCCAGGACACCTGCAAATAAAAAGAAACACATCATTACAGGTGGCATAATTAACAGGGCAGGGAAGCACAGGTGCTGAAAAACAGACATGCAAGGCAATCACAGATCCAATGGGTGACAGAAAGTGGATCAAGCCCCAGCAAAGAACTCTACCTTCTTGTCCTCACAGACAAGAAGGTTCTGTCAATCTCAGAGTTGACATTGAAATAAAATGTCACTACAAGTACAAGTTCCTAGGAATATTGTTTTCTGCATGACTTCTCTTCCACCTGTTAGGCACTTTTCTAATTTAGCCAATTATTCCCCAAAATATAGCCTCTCCTCATCCCAGTTTCCCTTTGTAGAGTTTCAAAGAATGGAAAATGAAGAGTTTAAAGATGAACCCAGCCCAAGCAAAAGACTTAGAACAATCTGTCCAGAATGTGACTATTTTTGAAGTCCTTTATCATGAATCAACATTGTTAACTTCCAGAGAGAATATTCCAAATCCTGGCAGGCATGAGGCATCGAGCACCTATGAGATGATTAAGGAAGAGATGGTGTTGACAAAATACCACATGGACAGGAACAAGAACCTCCGACATTAAACAGCTTCTTACAGGCATCTTCAACTCTCTTTTTCAGATCAGAATGCATTTGATTTCCATTTTCAGCTTTACTTTAAGTAATTATTTGACTCCATATAAGGCTCTCCTCTAATTCAAGGAGATTGTAGGAGACTTAACAATGCAAAACGTCCCTAGAATGGGGTTGAAATTTTTAATCAACCCATTATTTATTCTAAATACCCATAAGAAATCACCTGCCATAGTTATTGTGAAAGCTCTGTAGGATTATCAAGGCAAAATCTGTTTTGTTTTTGCCACCTGCGTTTTTATTCTTCTATTTTTAGAAAAATCTATTTTAAATTCAGTTGCACAGAGTTGTCTTAGCACTAATAGGACTTGAGTCTCTGAACTACACACAACTAGAAAAAAGCAAAGAAAGGAAATGTCCATAAGACATTCATTCAAGAGCCACAAATCTGCCTGTGAAAATAGCAACCTAGGGGCATGATGATTTTTTTTTTTCCCATCAGTGTGATAGTATGAAACCAACAAGCCCATTTGTTTTGGTTAATTTGGGACAAATTAGCACTTGAAATTAACCAGGTTCTTCACATCAGAAGTTCTAAGTAGTAAATATTTTTGCAACTGTAAAGGAGACGTTTCTCCACCACAAAACTTTAAATCTTGTTCTTATGTAAGCATCGAAATGACTTTTAGAAGCTTTTAAGGACAGAGAAGATGCTCCCTAGTTTAGATGGCTTGGATCAAAGCTAGAAATTGCTGGGGTCAAAGAGGCTCTCAGAGTTGGCAATGGAGAGGGGGTGACAACGTTCCATGGCCTCAAAGCTGGCCTGGGGCTCACTCTGATTAATTTCCTGCCATGTTCCCATGAGCAAGTTTACTGTGGATCATCCCTCCCTCTTGGTCATACTTTCTCCTTGGCCCCCAATCTCCAATTTCTGGTTTTCAGTATTGGTCTGGTGCCTGGAAACTTTGAGCTTGGATGGAATCTCACTGAGACCCTTCTCGGGACCTAAATTATTCTTTTAGTTGTTGGTGCTGAGCTGTTTCCTTTATCGTGCTGAATTATACAGCAAACAGCGTTGTACTAATGTTGTCACCCATGCCAGGATCCTGCTGGTCTGTGGGCTTGGCTGGTCAGGCTCTGCTCCAGAAATAGCATCCACTACAGGCCTGGGTGGGAGGGCCTCAGTTCTGCCAGGTATCCACAGAGGGCTTCCCTAAACATAACTGATTCAAATAAACCCTGAAGAATCTGGAAGGATGGGGCTGAAGGTTGCTACTTTCTTTCTACAACACTAGGATGACATGAATTTTAATAAAAAAGGAATGGATAGGGCTGTCAGATGTCATAAAGAGCACAATCTTTCTCTTGAGCAGAAAGATGAAAGGCAGGCAAACACACACACACACACCACCCACCATGAGTGCCCTCTCTCCAGTAAACTTTTCAGTACATTCAGGGATTCAATTGCTTTTTCTCTGCCCTCTCTCCATGGTAAACTTCAACTCCAGATCTCACCTGGATGCAACTTGGACAGCAAGTGCCACCCTGGAAACAGGCTAGATGCTCCTGGAACATGGGCTGTAATGTGTTCTGTGCCACATTCCCGGGCCTTCTTTCTGGCTGGCATTGATAAAAGTCTTTTTTAAGGCCTACCCTGTTGCTTTGGGCCTGGAAGCAAGAATGTTTATAGACATCCTGGTGAGAGAAGGCTGTTTGATGAATGCAGGAGACTGCGGCTAGGTGTCAGCGCTTGGAAGAGGAGGCAAGGACATGAGGTATTAATATTGTCAATGATCTCTTGACGGGAAAACAGATACCGCATTCACTGTCAGATTTAAAGAGACATCAAGTGCATTAATGACAAAAGGGCAGACTTCAAACAAAGGGGCTGTGTGAGGAGCAGAGCTAGTCTCTGTGCTGGCAACAGCCTGATCTGAAAAGACACCGTCAGGGCTGCAGACAGGCCCAGGGTTGTGTGCGGTGACAGAAAACAGAGACACTGACAAAGATACCAGCGCCATATTATGCCAAGGATATTCTAACGCTGTCTGCCGCTCTAACGAAAGCTGACATCACTTCCCATCACTTGGGGTCTTCTCTGCCTGTCCCTACAGAACATCTCTCCCAAGACATCATTACAAACCTCGCTGCGGCTGCGAAGGTCCTGGCAGTCTTGTTCTGTCAGAGCAGTGGGGTCAAGGGGCCTAAGGATAACCTCAGTCAATCTAAATTTGGACTTTGCAGGAAGAGTTCACCCATCCTCACTGGTATCTCGGCTACTTGAGGTGATTAGAAGGCCAATGTGTGAGAAGCTGTCACTTTGAATAAACTCCTGGAAAGGATGGCACTCCGTCTGTGGGCTGGCTGCTCCAGGGAGGCATGGGGATGGCCTGGCAGTTGAAAATGAGATCCAGCTGCTGGTGCCTGCCCGGGGAGAAAGGTGCTCCGGCTAGCCATGGTAAGAATCGGCTGAAATTAGCAAACTCAAACCATCTCCAGTAGCTGAAATTAAGTGAGCATTGCCTCTGTGAGTCTCCTCCCAGAGCTCAGAGTCAGGATGTGATTACCCCCGATATGTGACTTTTGTGTTCAAAATAAATAAATAAAATTAACCAGGAAAAGCAAACACACACAAAAACAGCACAGTCCCATGTGTTGCCACAGGCCTTTATTTATCATGAAGGTTATTTGTAAAATATAAGGCTCTGCTCATAAATTAAGTGAGGTGGCATTGTGTTTCTCTCTTCCTCACCCTCCCCATGGCCCTCCTTCTCCAGCCATGGCAACTACCATAAACTGTGAAAATTACAGAGAGAACAGTTTGCTTGCAAAGAACATCTTGATGGGGAGGCACTCTGAGGCTGGAATTTGGGAACCCGCTGGTTTGTGACTCAGTAGGCAATGGTTTCCCTGCACATCTGCAATGGATTCATTTGTTTGTATCTCCTCAAACTACAACGTCTTGGGACTGGAGGGAGAACAACACATTTAATGGCATATGCAGTGTTTTTAATTAAAAGATCTGGCTTTGGCCATAGTAAGTGGAGGAGGCTTGTCCTGCGTCAGGCTGACGTGCAGCTGTCTGTGTGGGGTTTCTTTTCAAGGGGCCTTGAAAAATGACAGTGCACCGTCCCCTGGGGAATTTTCTCCTGCCAAATGAGACTCCTAATTTTTCTTAAGTAGCCAGCTTTCCCATCACCATGAGCTGTTAAAGCTATAATTATGAAAAAAAATGTATCAGGAAGAATCTGTTTTAAAGAGGCCCTTTATCTTTTCCATGTTTTCCCCCTCTGGAATGGATGTCCTAATTTTGCAGGTTAAATTATCACCTTAGGGCTGTCTAAGGGAGTGGGAATCAGCCTCTTGGGTGTAAGCCTGGGATGGCAGGGTCAGTACCAGAGATTTTGCTGCAGGAGGCTCTGAGAGTCCAGTCCAGGAAAGAGAATTCTTGCACATCCATGCATCTAGCCTCCTGGACTCCCTTATTCCTGGACAGCCTCACACTTCCTGCTGCAGTTTGATATTCTATTTAGTAAGCGGAGGTGGAGGAAGACCCGCATTGAGATCCAGCCCTGCTCTAACAGTCATGTAACCATGTACATGTCTGTTTCTCTCACTGGGCTGGCTTCCCTATTTGTAAAACAAGGGCAAGGGGCCAGATAATCTCAGAGATTCATTTTAGTTCTGAAATAAGTGATTTGGCATTTTCCAATGTTTTCCTTATGAAGATGAGAATATCAGGTCCAATATTGCCTTACGCAGGAGACAAATTCAACAGGTCAGTCAATAAAAAAAATTGATTTAGATTAAGTCAGCCCTTGAAATCCATCTAGCCTGTATCCCCAGAGTATAACCTGGATAGAAGCGGGCCTCTGGAAGACCAAAAATCCCCAAGGAAAGGGTTTTCATTAACTTTCCTACAATGTGTATTTCATACTCACAGCTAGAAGTGCTGACCACTAACTAGGCTGTGTCCCACTGGCTTTGGCATAAGCCCAAGTCTCATAACTCTATATTCAACAGAACTTAAAGCCTAGTCATCAAAGCAAGTGGTCTGTCATTAACATTTCTGTGGTGTAAGAAAAGAAACTGCATGTAAAAAGACAAAAATGCATTTGATATTGGAGTGCAGGTCGGACTGACACATTTATATTTGTAAAATAGAATATTAATTATCACTATTGTTAGTTTTGGTAGCCATCACTTTAGGGATCATTATTTTAAATGCTATTTCATATGTGTTTATAAATGTAGCTATGGAATGACAAACATATCTCAATCCCATCCTGATACTAGGAGTTTATAATTTGCACTAGGATGGAACTCCTGTTCTTTAATCTATATGAGAAAGGAAGGAAGTAGATACCTCATGGCCTCTGCAAAAAGTGATAAAAGTGTTGTGAAGAGGTGGATGGGTCCAGTGACAGAGACGCAAAGGGGATCAAGAGAGCTGTGGTCTATTGCAGAAAACTCTAGAACAATGTTTCTATGAGACTCTATACATGTCCACACATATTTTTTTCCTTTTTCACAATTTCTAACACTCAGTACCTAAAACCATACAGAAGCGTCTTGTTTACCATGGTGCTACATCCCAATAAACCTATTGCAAATTGAAATTATTGTAAATCAAGATGCATCATTAATTGAAACTATCTGAAGTTGTAAGCCCTTCAACTTACAATGGGGTTACAGCTTCTGTCAAATATATGGGGCTTTGTAAAGTTAAACAATTGTAGGTTAGACCCTCTTAAGTTGGAGAGCATCTGTACTTGGTACAGAGGAGATGTTCAATAAATATTTGTTGAATAAATTAATACCATTAAGATGATCATGTATATAAATTTTACACAGAATCCACAAAGTAAGGAATGTCAATTGCCAGACACTTATCCTTTAACCTCTGGTATGATTTCAGAAATCTGAAATACTCTGAAAATATATACAGATTAAATATTTGCCCCATTAAAGAAGAAAAAGTAATAGGAGGCAACAGCCTCAGTTCCTAAGTTCTGTTGTTGTTTTTACCCCAAACACTTTTCTCCCTCGAAAATAAAGCAATCACAAGTCTAGTTAAAAAGAGAGAAGCGCAGTGAACATTATCATCTGGCCTAAAGCGCCGTAAACATCATACACTGGAAAGGGACATTCCCCAGAAAGCACATTCCTTGGTCTTTGTTATGTGCAGGCCGTGAATACACTGGGAACTGGAAAGGAATAAACACCCATGTTTTATGATCTTGAGAAGTAGCTGGAGCAATACCCTGAGGTCAGCCCCGTGTGATATGCTATCAGCTTTGCTGTGGCTATCACACAGGATTTAGCGGAGCCTGCGAAATGACAGGCTCCGAGCGCAACATCCTACTTCAGTGTAAGCTACTTAAATACTAAGACAAAATAAAGAAGAGAGACTTTAAAAGGTCTTAAGGGAAGGGATTGTGTGGGAGCAGTTTTCGAAGAAGGAGTACAAAGACCTTCCTCTCCACCCACTATATTTTCCCTTCATCAGCAGCACATCTGAGATGCCTCAGGTTGAAGATCAAATAAAAAAAGGCTCTCCATCTTACCCAAGAAAGGGTGGAGAAGGCAAAAAACAAAACAAAACAGTGTGAGACTTGCTTCCCAATTTAGCTGAGCGTGACTTCAGGCAAGTGTCTTGGTTTACCATCTGTATCTTGGGTCGGAATTGAGTACTGCAGTTGCAACAATGCATGCTAACCCCCAAAAACATCTGTTAGGGCTCCTGCACCATAGGTGGGGGCATACTGCACACCGTCCTTGCTAAACACCGCAGTGACCACCTCTGTTTCACATTTATTGTATGAAAGCAACCCCACAAGGGGTATTCCTACCCTGCTACACTGACCCTGATGTCTTGCACTGGTAGACATTTGAATTCTCCAGCTTTGACTCCAGGGATGCATTCGCTTCGCATTTATAAATATAAAACATGTAAATTTGTCTAGTAATTTTTCTTTGAGAAAGCACTAATAATTCACAGCAAACTCCATTTAGCCAATTTAATTCCTGATCAATTTTTAAATACATCGTATGGATGTATTTAAATGGTTAAATGTTAAACCATTTCTATTTTTAACATTTTCATTTCTATTTTATTGAATTTATTTTCAATAGGATCCATTCTCTATTATGTAATTTTTACAGTAAGATCAAATTCCTCAATCAGCTCTGGCCAAATATTAAATTGTGCTGGTTACATCTTCTAAATCTCTTTTAGAGTCATTTATTTTTCCAGAGTCCCATTTCTTGAAGTAAAATATTACAGATCTAAATTGTGACAAGACTTGACTGTGCTGTTAAAGTTTAGTCAACAAATTTTATTGTGTGTAGTTTTAGCTCATTTCACTTTTATTATGTTTTCATTATTTCTACCAAGGCTCATTCCTCCCCATGTATTTGCATGGTTTTCAATATATCAACAAGCTATAAATCTTTGTTCCGTTTTTCATTCATCATAAATTATTTGCAGGATTAGTTGCTGTCATTTTTTCCCCAGGTTGATTATTTCTACCAGCACTGTTTTCATAAAGTAGAATAAACATCAGCTTTTATTCATTTCTCAGCACAAAGAGTATGAAGGACAAGGGTGAATACCTAGTACATGACAGGGTCCACACTGTGGGGCTCTGATATGCTGTCTTCTGCCAGATGCCAGGCAGAATATTAGAGTGTGGAGCACCAATTCAAGGGTTAGGATGCATCCATACCTGGAAAGGAAGCTGACAAAAATGCCAGGCAACCTATCCCTTTGAGAAGAAGGCATTTGACTCCAATGGTCAGACCCATCCATTGCGGCTTTCCACTGAGAGAGGACAGATTACATAGCCTGCTCACACAAATGCTGGTCCTTGTCAAGTCTCACCCCCATGTTTGTAGGGAAGGTAAGGGAGGGGAAGAAAGCCAGTCAGCAGGGAAGGATCTTGGCAAAAAATGTTGTGAAAGTGACCAGCAGGCAAAGCTGAGGGGCTAGCCTCCCAGATAGGGAGGCTGCACAGGCGGTCACAAAGTGGGCAGGCTCATTGTCAGGTAACAAACCAGAGGCTCTGGAAAATATACCCTGGGCTCCCAGGGCAGCCGAAACGAGGCTTGTCATTTGAGAAGAAGAAGAGGAGGTGGGGACAGAAAGAGAGGAGGAAAAAAAAAATGCAGGGCAAGTTATTCCCTTATATAATCTGTCAGTGGAAAATGGAAAAGCTGGTCCAAGTCTGAGTAATAACTGCATCTTTCAGGGGATCCTCGGTGACAGTCTCCACTGTCCCACCTTGGGCCTGGGACCCCACACTCAGGTTACAGATGCTGTGGCTCTATCCAGACTGAGTGGGCCATTCGGTCCTCTCCACATGAAAGAAATATTAGGCTGACAGATTAAAAATTACCTGGCAGTGAACATTTCCATTATGTGAACCCTGGAAAGGAAACAGTCAACGTGCTTATGCTTAGATGGCAATGCCTTTAATTTCCTAATTTTTGTACTGGGGGTAGTAATGGGTGAGTACAAACGGGCAGGGGAGATTCTCAGGTCGGAGGGTGGGCTCACTGGCACTCTGTACTGGGAGCTCCTTTTTTTTGGCTCCTACCTCTATGCATGTTATATTTCAATCAAATAGAAACATATTGTACATATGAGAGGTCAAACTCCATGGTAAATATTTTCTTACTCAAACAACCCCTCTCTCCTTCCCAACCCCAATAAACCGCTAAATCTTCTTAGTAGTCCAAATTTTGTTTTTTAGCCTCGGGTTACTGTTTTTTGTTTGTCTCACCCAAAGATGAAGCCTGAAACAATGTTTATTCTTGACTTCCAATAAACAATAATTTATCTACAGTCTCCTATAAAGATTCTGTATGGTTTGCTGCACTGCTTAGTAAGCTTCGATACAGAATGCTAAACTTTTCTTTATAAGTATTTCTTTAACTGTATTTGAGAATTCTTAGGCTGAGAAAGAATTTGAAGACATCATTTTAGGTAAATTCTTTCATTCTACAGAGGAGAAAAATAAGGTTCCAACTGGCTTTTGGAAGGTGACAGAACCACACCAGGCACCCATATAACTCTATCTAGTCCAGAAATATCCCTAAATTATAAGACACCACCTTCGCGACAGGAATATAAATTTTGCTTTTCTGCTTGTTTTTCAAATTCATTATTTATTTGTTCAGTCCTGCTCACAGGAACCAGGGGTCTCCTGAGAACATCAAAGATCAACCCACGTCTTTACTTAGTAGGTTCGTTCCTCCTTGCTTTTTCTTAGAGAGAATCTTGAACTGCAAGACCAGTTTGGTGTGAGTGTGTTTCCCCTCTCTCCTGTGTCTGTATTCTAAGTGGGGCTTAATGGATTTGCGATGGGCCGGATTCCAAAGTGCATGCCGAGATGGGATGCGAATCTGTTAAGATTTGTGAAGTGCCCTTCCGTGCGGCTCGGTGATGGATGTCACATCAGCCAGGCTGTCAGTCAAAGCGGACAGTGGTCAAGTGCTCGGGCCTCACGTTTCTTTCTCAATGTTTGAGTGAGGAACTCAGACAGCTTTCGGACTGGAGAGAAAAAGAAAGAAAGCAAAAAGCCACCCCGCTCCCACCTCCTCCATTCCTACCATTAACTCTACATTCATCCTTTCCACCTTCTAGCTGAAGTCGGGAGCATCACCACTAGAGGGCAGCATGAATTTAGGAAAGCAGCCGCTTGCTTTAAAAAAATTAATAAATGGCGGCAACTATTCAGGGAGAGCCATTAAAGCCACACTGTGCTTTTGGTCACCAATTATAGGTTCCTTAGTGATCAATATGCCATGTTTGCTCAATCTGTGCTGAGGGCTTTCAGGAATGGGACTATCAGGCACTCCTCGCTCCCCATTTTGGGGTGGTTCTTGCCTCAATTTCAGGGACTGATTTTCTTTACCATCAATTGTTCTAATTAATCTTCCAGGCTCAGAGGTTGGGGATTTTTGCATATCATCTCCACAAATGTAAAGGAGTATTCCAACTAATAAAGATTTCCTGCATTTCTTAAGGGGGAAAAAATCATTTTTACTTTGGAAGTTCAAAAAGATATGCCAACCGATGGCATGGAGCTGCCATCATTTGATAGTCAAAAAAGTAAAAAACGTAAAAATAAATAAAACTGAAAAATGGATCAATACATGCAAAGCTATCTTCTTTTAGTGCTCCCCTTCCCCACAAGTCCACACAGCCATTGTCTTCCCTCTCAGGGTTCCTGGTCCCAGTGTCACCAAAAAAGAAAGGCAGAAGCTACTCGAATAAAAATATAACAGTAATTCCAGCTGCTGTTTGATCTTCATCTGATCCCATCACAGATCTCTGATACATGGGCCAAGTAACTATTTTCATGCCTGGAACAACAGATGATCACCTCCCTTTAGGAGAAAGAGGTATTGGTGGGCTTCTAGAGATGTTAAACATCGTTTTTTGGAAAGAGCAATAATGGTATAACATTCTAGGGAATGGCATTAATTTTGTAGGATAAAAATACACGAGTGGATTCAATCAGAGAAGGGTAAACACAAATCAGAGTTATTGGCTTTCTAGGCAGGAGAAACCAGAGCTGGGTCCAGGTATCACTCTCCATTTCCGCCAAGAGGCCTCTCAAGTGGTCAGTGAGGCAAGTATAAAACAGCCCTCACACATCTTCTTAACTTTCCTAACATAACAGTCATGTGACTAGCCACCGGGGGAATGTTGGGTCCTCGTTAATTAAATTATCTCTTTAACTCATGGTTAACTAGAAACCTTTTTAAATTTTCATGCATAAGACACTAAAACCAAAGCCAGTTTCACTGTCTTAGTAGGTAATCATAGTGCCCACAACTGAATATTTCTTTGAGTATGTTTAGTGAGGATAATATAGTTAGGAGTTTAGCTGGGGTGGGAAGACTGCAGACTGAAGATTCCTCAAGATCTTAGAATCTCCTGCTTATATGAGCGCCAAAACATGGAGGATGACACCTTGTCACACATGCATCATAAAGCCTAGGGCATAGTAGGTATACAGTACATATCTTTAATTGTGGAATAGATGAAAAGATCTCAGCATACTTATTCTGAACCCAGCATTTATTATACAGCCCTGGACACGTATAGGTAGAACTGTATAGTTTGACCCCGGGACGGTGGTTCTCTGACTTGCCCATGCATCAAAATCACTGAGAAGGCCTGTTAAAACACAGCTTGCCAAGCCCCATCCCCCGGAGTGTCTGATTCTGTGGATCTGAGTTGGGACCACGAGTTTGCATTTTTGCAAGTTCCTAGGTGACGCTGATGCTGAGGGACCATCTTTAAGAAACACTGTTTTAGGACAACCTAAAGAGAGGCCCTTATTTCTTTTCAAAAAGTAAAACTCATGACATGAATTTGTAATTCTTGTAAAATCAAGACTATCCAAAATCGGAGATTAAAAAATCTGGTTAACTGAGAATTCTAGTATCTTGAGTTTTGGTGAATGGAGGTTTTACATCCTCACCAATAGCAGTCTGAAAACTAATATTACCTAAATAATAATAATAAAAGGTTGCTCCAGCTGTTTATCTGAAATGAAAACCATAAACATTCAAATTTAAGTGATGTGCAATTACATTAACAGGGAAAAAAAGAAGAAAAATGATTCTCTGGATAAGAATAGATCTGAACGATAATTTATGAAGTATAACCAAAAAATATCTTGCAGGAAAAATTTCACAGAAAGTCTTTAGACTTCCCCTAAACTGACAGAATCTTGTATGAAGAAATCTGAGCAGTGTGGGTCTTCCCGCAGTCTGAATGGGAATTTTGGCTTTGCTCTCAAGCAGAAATTTGCTTTTGGGCTTCAGATCTGTTCCTATTAGAGAGCTTGCATCAAAAGTAGGGGAACATCCTCAGTGCTGTCTGGTTCTGTAGGCTGAAATTTCTCAAGAGACTCATGGAAAATAAAGACAAGTCGCTTTTTTGTTTTCCTAATTTTTCAAGCTACAAAAGAAAAGAAAAGAAAAGAAAAAAAGAACCTTTCAAATAAAATTAAGCAGACCCTGTAACAACTGGGTTTGTCATAATTCAAACCCTGCAAGGATTGGGGAAAAGGCCTTCCTTACCTGGGCCCATTGGTCCAGCCTCCACCTGCCCTTCATTAGAATCCAAACAAACTTTTCCTGTACTGCTATCACCATAATCTTTCCTAATTCCAGCATGCCCTAAACTGCTGTCCCCCACAAGAAAACAAAGGGAAACTGATGATATATAATCTAACCAAAAGAAGTCTGCTTTACAAAAAATGACCCAAAGTCTGTTGCTGCAGAAAGCACAGCATAATTCTTGGACACTAGCTCATCCCAGTGCCAAATGCTAAAATATGTTCATTATTTCTGATCTTCAACTCCCCATCCTCTAACCTGCTTTGGGAAAAATACTGTGTGCGCGTGCGCACACACAAATGTATATATGTATGTATATGTTAATGCAAGAAACTGCAGGTTAAGGAAGAATAGTAGAAAGCAGGTTATAAGAGTTATATGAACCTCTGTACATTTTTTTCTGCCCAAGATAAAGACAAGGAAAATAGCAGAAGAGCACATTATAAGGGCTTTCATTAGGGTCAGGCTTATTAAAACTTAATGAAGTCACCAGAGTCTCTCCAGCAATATAAAGATGGGTGTGTTTTTTGCCTATCAACAGAATGCCCCAATCAGACAGACACTGCTGACAGTGGGTGGTACCAGGTTATCTGTCCCTAGAATGTACTACTTTGATGGCTTGGGATATTACCCCTTTTATTTGGCTGGCTTGAATTTGTCAGGATTCACCCTGTCGTGAGTTAACATGCTTCCATATTGGGGAAAAAAAATTACCCATGGGCCAATGTGAGCCTTGCACCTAATAGAATACATCTGGCTCCAACAGTTTGATGCCCAGCTCTAAGCCACACTCAGCAACACAAATTAACAGCGTAGACATTGCCCACGCTGAGCAGGAAGTAATAACCTGCTACCTGCTATTTGGCCAAAATCTCATTATAAGCCATTACGGTAATTGAGGGCCAAGACTCCATGAATATTAGACTCCCTGAGCGCCAGTGGTGAGTTCAGGAGAAGAAAGACTCATAATGCAGGGGGTGGGGCAGCCTGAGGAGAAACTGTGCTTTGTATCATACAGAGAATTCCATCTACAGGGTGAGCTGTGGTGCAGAGAGAAGTCCACAGGACCTCTCCTGGGGGACGCGGGACTCCAGGAAGGTGATGTTACTATTGGTAGGCCTCCAGCAATGCTATACAATTGAAATTTCATTTGAATGAATATTGGGCACAGCCACAAAGGGAAGAAGAGGGCAAAATAATCCAGAATGTTCCATGAGTCATAAGCATGGAGGCTGGCAAGGGGGTTGCAGGGGAAGCAATCTGTTCTCCCTAGCAGATGAGGCTCTCCAGGATTACTGCATGTATAAGAGCTAGCATTCTTCCATAGGGGCAACTTCTTTGTCCATAAAGTCAGCTCACCAAGACTCTGTGCAGGGTTGGGCAGTTGCGAATGAAGTGAGTTGAGGGGAGGGAGACAGGACAGAAGAAGTCCTATGACTCAATCAGTAAGCCAACTGATCAAACCACCTGATTCTTGCTATCATGAATATGGCCCTGGACATGGGAAAAAATGATGATGGCTTTCAATAAACTTTTCTTAGAAAGTGTCACATAGGGCCAGGGGGAGGAGTAACTGAAAATACCGGAAACTGTCTACAGAAATCCCTTATCATCACCCTCTACACAGGCACACATGCACACCCCAAAACAACTAAATTCTCCAGTCATGGCGGCAAGCTCATGCAGGGTTTTACCTAATGCATAATAAAAGCTCCTGAGTGCCTTGTCTCTTCCAACACGTCTGGGCCGATGAACACCTTCCTGAGCATCCCCAAGTTATAGTTTCATTCTACACTGGTCTCAGTGAAGGGTTCCTTGTTATTGGCATTTTAAAGAATCATCAATTTCAGGAAAATGAGCACTATGGTGAAGGACACAGAGTGTTCTGGAGCATGCAGACACCTTGTGAGCCTCATGCACATACCCTGCACATCCTAAGATAATCTTACGGTCTCAGGCAAGCCAGCTTCCTTGCGTCTCTTCAGCTAGAGGGTTAAGCACAGTCTGGAACCTGGAAAATGGTTGCGGTTGGTACAAGTGAGGCCTTCCCTATAACTAGATCCTTCAGGAAAAAACAAATTAATCAACAGCGAGCTGAAGTGGGTTTAATGATTGCATTCTGTATACAATCAGCTTTTCCCTTTTCAAGGGCCATCAATATGTCAAGGGAAGACATATCTGAAGGATATAGCTCTTAACATCAAGGTTATCTATTCTCCACAAGGCTCCCATTCCTTGCCTGGCTGATACTCCGCACTGCCTGTGTCTAACATTTTCATCAACTCTGCAATCAATCAAGGTAATAATGTTGTGCAAAAAATCAATTAACAACGCAATTAAACTTTCCTTATTATCTCAAAGGGCTGAAATAATACCTAAAGGGAAGATAGACTCACTGAACGCAGACATCCATAATCCAATGTGAAAGTGAATTATGAGGTTAGACAGATGCAGGCATGAGCTGGTGCTGTTATTTTCCAGGGGTTATATCTCATCACGGCAGTGTATCAGTCAGCACCAATCCCAGACCCTAAAATTCCAAATTACTTTTAAGAAATATATGATGTGCAATATCCATTTCATATTCTCTTTTAAAGATAACCCCCTCCCCTCCAAAAAAAATTGAACGGCCATATTATTCAAAGACAAAATGATCTTTCAACAAGAACATAAAATATAAAAGCTATAATAACATTTACATCTGTATAGCACACATCTCTGTAAATGCAGGTCATCTATTATACATAATCTGCAGCACCTAAAAGCCCGGGATGCGGCACAACATTTAAAACCCAAATGTGTAAATGTGCAAACTCCTATGGGATGGCTATGACTTCCCCCAAGTGGAGGCCTACACACACACACACACACACACACACACACACACACACAGACATGTGCGTGCACACATGTACATGCATGCATGTACACAAGCATACAGGAGCATCTGGAACGACGCAAGTATTACTCATTTAAAAAGAGAATTACTATATTATTTAGCAATGACACTCAACTTGCCCTGAAACACTATCCTTAGGAACTGAGCATTTACAGTACATTAAAAAAAAAAAAAAAGACGACTATTAACCTTTTGCAGCAGTAAGGACTGGGAAGTGCTTGAAGTTTCACACTGAAATGAGACACATAAGGGAGGCAGAGGCATGGGTTCCGTGACATGTACAGAGTTCGTTTTAAACTACTCCGGACTGGCATGCCGTGGTCTGACACCATCAGAAGAGGCCTAGTGGTAGAAGGTGACACAGTGAGCAGAAGAGGAAGGAGAAATAAATGCCAGAACAAAAGCCTGCAAACAAAACGTGCTAATCTAACATTAGCATTACGTGAACATTCTCTGACCCCTGGAAACAAAAACCAATACTAACTTAAATAATAAATATGAACAAATGTCAAAGGTAAATGCTCACACAAAAATAATCGGTTCAATCCTCCTCGAACTTATCTTTCTCTTTTTTGAGATGCAGTCTCATTCTGTCACCCAAGCTGGAGCAGTGGAGTAATCTGGGCTCCCTGTAGCCTCTGCCTCTCGGGTTCAAGCGATTCTCCTGCCTCAGCCTCCTGAGTAGCTGGGATCACAGGCATGCACCACAAGGCGTGCACCACAAGGCCTGGCTAATTTTTGTATTTTTAGTAGAGACGAGGTTTCGTCACATTGGCTAGGCTGGACTTGAACTCCTGACCTCAAGTAACCCACCGACCTTGGCCTTCCTAAATGCTTGGATTACAGGTGTGAGCCACCATTCCCAATAGAGAAGGATGAGATCCTTCTAGGGCACCAGCGGTTTCCTCCTAGCAGAGTTTGAGGATCTCTCACCAGAGTAGGAGATCCCTGGAAATACATAAGAGCCATATGAACGGACCTAGGAGTGTACAATTCCAAATTTGGGCCACAGAAAGTTATCCAAATCAGACTAAGAAGGGATTTCCTTCACAGTCAAACATGTCGCTCCATGGGCTCTAGGTCTGGGTACCACATGACTCCTCTCATAGCAGCATGAATTTCCACATATACCACTGGGACTTGTGCAGGTATTGTGGAGCATTTAAAACAAGTAATTTTTTTTTTGCAAGTTATTCACTCATAACAAAGATCCATCTTCCCAAGCCAACTTTCTTCCATTTTCAGCACAACAGTGAGGCAAGTCTGAGCCCGAAGTGCAGACTCGAATAAACAGTAAAAGAGGACAAATACACACGCGCATTCTGCAGTGCCTTAAGAAAAATAAAGAGGCAACCCAGGATGTACTCTTTGATACAAATTTTCAACAGGGAAGTTAGACAGGTTTAGTGAATCCTGCTATTTCTCTCCTAACCTTAAGGAACATAATTAATATGTTTTCATTTCCAATGACTCTATTGTGTGTGTAGCAACTGGAACTGCCCCTGCTGTGTATTTGATTCCACCGACGATGGGGTGGGTTGGATTTTAAATGATGTGTGAGCACTTCTGTTCTTTCCGTGCTCTGGTTTATGTGTTATTCATGACTCGCATTACAGACATGGCTGATACACAGATGTAAATGTTATTAAATCTTTTGTATTTTAGAGGCTTTGTGAAAGGCTTCTTTGTTTTCAAATAATTCTCTTAACCACCAAAAATAACCAGTAATACATGACAATGTCTTGGGAATTTTTTTCAGTGTATTTCCTCATGAAGAGATTTCCCCCCTACTGCTATCTTTTCATCAAAATAAAAATGTAGAATGAATTGTGAGATGGAAAAGTTACATCTTTATTGTGTTGCTCAAGTACAACTTCACGTGTGTACACATGTGTGCAGACACTAATGTGTGTGGCGTGTTTTGTGCGCATGTGTGTTGAATGTGGGCATGTGGGTGTTTCTGTGTGTATTGTACCTGTCTTCTGTGTGTCTTTATGTAAGTTGTGTTATACGATACACATAGTACATGTTGTATGTCTACCTTGTGTGTGTATCTTGTGTGTGTTATGTGTATATAAGGAATGTGTATGTGTGTATGTGTGTATGTGTGTGAACATGTTGACATCATTATGCCAAATCAGAACTCAGAATCACCCAATTCTTGATTACCTGTCACAGATGCAGTTTCTTTACTGCATTTTGGTATCTGACATAATTTTTAATCTGTTCTCCCTTTGCTCCATCCTCTTCATGTTTCTCAGGATTTCAACAGAAATGTGGCAGAGGATAAACCTCTTCATATAGACAGCCCTTAATCAGTCTGTGCCTCTCGCTGGCTCTATTGATTTTAAATTTAAACAATGCTCTGAGACTGAACAATGCACCTCCAAAAATACAGCTGACTTGACCAAAGGTCAGGAAAGATGGAGATGCATATTTCAATCTTGAGATGAGTAGCCCAGCTGCAAAGTGCTCTAAAAAAAGGGATAGCTTAGACCCTCTGCCCACCCCCAGTGAAGTGGGGGTGCCTGCTTGATTTCAAAGGTGCTCTCCTGGGACTACAAGAAAGGTCACCTCACCTCTAGGGAGTGTCGTGGAGTCAAAAGTCCGAGGTTCTATTCCTAGCCCTGGGTAACCTGTTCCATTTCTCTGTGCCTCCGCTTCTTAGCATGTAGAGAAAATGCTCCTTGGGGCTATTTCTGTCCTAATGAACATCATCCCTATTATCACCTAGGCAGATTTCCTGTGCTGTGACTAGCTCACATAGTGAAAATCATGATATAAGCCCTTTTTCTTTGTCTCCTCTTTTCCTTTCCTTGATTTATCTTCGCTTCTTCCTAGAGTATCTGTAACCCCTGTACTCCCTCTTGCCTTCCTTGGGGTTTCTATCACAGACAGAATCCAAACACCACTTTCCTTTTTTCCCATCTGACCTTTCATACCTTTTCGAAGCAGTGCCTAGCCCCTGATACGTTAATACATGTTAGGATGTTATACCTTTCTTTAAGATAGACACTATTATAAAAATAGACCAACTGACTAGATCTCTAATGGAATTTCAGGCAAAATAAGTAACTGGAGAAACACCATATGCCAGGCATAATCATTGCTACTCACTCCCACATCCAAAAAGAAAGAAAAAAGAAAAGAAATGAGAGAAATTCTTTGTACATTTGAGCAACTAGCAGGCCAGAAAGGGAGATGATTTGTGAAATAAAAATAACTGTAATAAAAATTACTATAATACTTTAATATACAAAATGTCATGCAAACATGAGAAAAAATCTATCTCTGCCTCAGGGAGGGAAGAGGTGGGCAGAAGGCACACAAGATGTTTTCTCTCGATGCATGTCTTTTCATAGTTGTGTTAAGTCATAAATATTATACAGAGTTGTAACAAGTTAAACAATACAAAAGAAGTATTTAAGAATTTAATATTTACTAATTTCAAGATTTCCATGAATACCTAATATGGAGTGATTCCCAGGTATATGGTATATGTGTGTGTGTATACAGAAACATATATGTATGTCTGTGTATATATATAACTGTACATAAATATACATATATAAGCAAGATACCCTGCTAAGTAAAAATGCAAGAAGCAAAAAAACATGAATAAACTTAGCTACTTTTTGGTAAGAAAGAAGTAAAAATAAGATTTAAAAAACACACATTTTGGGAGGCTGAGGCTGGTGGATCACAAAGTAAAGAGACTGAGATCATCCTGGCCAACATAGTGAAACCCCGTCTCTACTAAAAATACAAAAATTAGCTGGGCCTGGTGGCACATGCCTGAAGTCCCAGCTATTCAAAAGCTCGCTGAGGCAGGAGAATCGCTTGAATCCAGGAGGCAGAGGTTGCATTGAGCCGAGACTGCCACTGCACTCCAGCCTGGCAACAGAGCAAGACTCAGACTCAAAAAATCAAAAACAAGACAAAAAGCCCACATACATACGCCCATCTATGCTTTTCAAAAAGAATATAGGAAGGATAGACCAGAGACTAAGAATGACCAGTACGTAGCGGGTGAGTAGAAATACAGTAACGGGGATACAAATAGGACTGAGACTTCTCTGAATATGTCTCTTTTTATAGTCATATAGTTTACATACTCAGAAATTAAAATACATTGAAAAGGATGGAAAATGCAAACTCTAAGTCTGAATACAAACAGAAAAAATGAAACTGTTTGTATATGACATCTATAGTACAACTATACAAAGAAATTAATTAAAGTAATTTTGGAACACAGTCCTTCTACTACATGCCTGAATACATTCTGAGTAAAAGAAAACTATAAGGAAATCTTGAGCTTTAACTTAGGAGGTTTATTGTTGTTAGTGTTATTTTCCTTCTCAAATTATTTTGTGTATGCTGTAGAACAGAGAAAATATGTACATATACTGAGGTTGTTAAAAGTCAGGATTTTCAGAGAGAAGAGAAATAAAACTAAGAATGAGGGAAGATGAGGTAGGTAGACAAAATAACTCAAGATGTCCACACTTGAATCCCTGGAACCTGTGAATACATTACCTGACATGGCAAGGGAGACTTTGCAGATGGGGATATTATCATGGACTATCTGGATAGGCTCAATCTAATCACATCACTCCCTTAAAAAGAAGTTTTTAAGACTGTCATCAGAGAGGGACATGTGACCATGGAAAAGTGGTCAGAGAGGTACAATGTGGCTGGCTCTGAAAATAAAGGAAGGGGCCAGGAGCCAAGGAATACGTACACCCTCTAGAAGCTGGGGAAGGCAAGAAAAAGAACTGCAGCCCCACTGACTGAATTTTAGCTCCTTGAAGAGCTAGGTTAGACTTCTGACCTATGGAACACTAAGATAAATTTGTGTTGTTTTAAGCTACTAAGTTGATCGTATTTTGTTATGGCAGCCCTAGAAAGCAAGGTAGAAAAAGAAAGAAAGGATAAAGATAAGAAGAAGGTGACAACAGCTCTGCAAATTTGAATTTGAGGGGTAAGAAATTATTATTAAAATATACACGACTGTGTATATGCATGCATGTGCATAAGTCATGCATGTGTGTAGGTCATCTAGAATCCAAATACTGGTTTCCAAAATAAGAAGGGCTCCTGGAAGAAATGGCTGATTCATGTTATAGGGCAGGGAATGTACACAGTGAACCTAAGATGTCTTGTTGCGCCAGAAGCAGGGAAAGGGCACAGAAGGAAGTCTGAAGAAGCTCGCTTGTGGCCAAATTTGGCACTATTTGAATATCAGAAAGAATGATGATAGTAATTATTTGATACACTGGATTTTTAAAAAAGAATCAGTCCATAATGACATTTAAACAAATATAAAAACAAATAAATGCAAGGGAAGAGAGAAATCTCTTATTTAAAGAATAACAGCTAATTCATATAGAAGGAGTGACAAAATTAGGAAAATCACCATATGCCAACATAGTAATTCAGGTAAGTATTATCAATGGCTGTTACAACTATTGGGTGAAAGTTTATTGGGGAAAAAAATATTGACACAGCCTTAGATTGTCACTCTTTATGTTATTAATTAAAAAGGGGAACTTTTCTTTTAGAGGGGATCCATCTGGTGGTAACCACGTTAGCCAAATGATCAATCTTAGCATCGCTAAGAAAGGGAAGAGGAATCACTATCATGTGCCTCACAACATGATGCAGTAAAATATACCCAGTATCACCTATGCCTGCCAAAATGTTAAACTTGAATCAAACCATGAGAGAATGTTCAGAAAAATTCAGAACATGGGACATTCTAAATGAAATTGACCTGGGCTTTCGATAACAATGAAATGTCATGCAAAGCAGGAAAGGTGGGAAGTATACTCTAGACCAATGGTCCTTCACTTTCATCAGAATCATCTGGAGGGCTTCTTTCCACAAAAGATTGCTGGATCAACCCCCGGAGACCCCAGTGACATGATACTGCTGGTCTGGGGACCACCCTTGACAACCATCACCCTAGATTTAAAAACACTTAAAAGCCTTAATCATCAAATGCAATGTATAAACTTTGATTAAATACTGGATTAAGACAAAAAGAGTTATAAGAGACACCATTGGGAAAACTGAGGAAATTTTACCATGGACTGCCTATATTAGGTAACAATGTTGAATTAATGTTAATTTTCTTAGGTATGATAATGGTATTATAGTATTGTTTCACAGAAAAATGCCCTTATGCATAGGAGACCCATGCTGAAGTATTTAGGGACGAAGTATGATAGCGTCAGTAATTTATTTAAATGTCTCATTTAAAATGGTACATATAGGCCAGGCACAGTGGCTCAGGCAATCTGTAATCCTAGCATGTTGGGAGGCCAAGGCGGGTGGATCACCTGAGGTCAAGAGTTCGAGACCAGCATGGCCAACATGAAGAAACCCCATCTCTTCTAAAAATAGAAAATTAGCTGGGCCTGGTGGTACATGCCTGTATTTCCAGCTTCTTGGGAGGCTGAAACAGGGGAATCACTGGAGCCAGGGAGGCAGAGATTGCAGTGAGCCGAGATCATGCCACTGTACTCCAGCCTGGGTGACAAGAATGAAACTGCATCTCAAAACTAAAATAAAATGGTATGTACAATACACAGGCAGACTCAGAGACATAGAGAAATGGCAAATATGGCTCAATACTAACAGTGAATTGAGGTAGAGAATATATGTATGTTTAATGTACTATTCTTCCAACTTTTCTATAGGTGTGAAATTTTCACAGTAATAATTTAAGAGGAAAAGGCTTGTTTTTCTTGGCATGGGACACTTTTAGTTGGAGATTACCTACTTCATGAGCAGTTTTCACATCTACTAACTTTTTTTCATCTGTATTATAACTGCCTTCTCTTCTATCAGAAGAGACCTATATAAGTGACCTATTTAAGCATTACCAGCTAATAATGATTATGATCGTTTTAGGCCAATGCATCTTCCACAAACAGCAATCAGTGGTTTAAAAAATTTAGTTAAAAATGAAAAATTATTTGCCCCTCTCCCTCAATCCCAATCCTCTCTGTTTCCTTTTTCCCAACCCCCTCAAGAGCATATATTCCATATATTTAATCTACCGTTCTTTTATTCCTTCTTTCTTTCACAAAAATGCATAAGACTCATCTTTAATTTGCATTACAAAATGTCTGACTTGAGAAGTTTTTTTCTGGTCATGGGCTCATGCCTTCTTACATTACACAACTATTTGCTAAGATTCTACGATATGCTGGACAATATCCTGATAGACAGGGATATGGCAGTGTATCCCTGTGTGAGGATATGTAAGGCTATTGCCTGGCACATAGCAAAGTAAAGTCTTAGCTCAAGGAAACTATAATCTACTGGTGGAAAGCAGGCAAGATAAGCAAGTAGACAAAATTTAGAAACAAACAACTATAATAATTTTAGACACAAATATTGTGGAGGTGGTAAAATGGGGCTGGATGGTAGACCTAAGAAACAGAATACCTAGATGCTGGTACTAGCTCTTCTGTAGTTCAGATTTGCAAATTTCGGCAGGAAACATGACTTATGTGAACCCCAGTGTTTATATTTTAAATGGGAATAATAATCTTTGCCAATGTACCCCCACCACAAGGTGGCAATGAGAAACTTAAGCTTCTGAATGACATGTATTATCTTGGTCAAATGATAATATTTTCTGGAATATGCCTTGATAATTTGTCATAATTTTTATAATAAGGATCCATCATATAACTACCCTGTTACTGTATTAATAAGGATTGTATAAGGTGCTGTAAAAAGCCCCAAAATTTCAGTGGCCCAACACAATAGAAGTTTACATCTTTTTTACTCAAAAGACCAATGTAGGCAACTTTCTCCAGGTGTGATTTTTGTGGCTCTGCCTTCTCCTATCAAGTCCTCTCATTTGCATCAGGCCAGTGAAAGGGGAAAGAATGTGGAAGAAGCACGGCCATTTCTTAAAAGCCTTGGTCATAAATGGACACACATTCCTTCCACAAACATTTCACTGGCTAAAACACATTCATGTGACCATACCTTGCACAAGTATGACACACTCATGTGATCTCTCATAACTTCAAAGGAGAATGAAATGAAGTCTAGCTTGATAGCTCAAAAGCAGGAGAAAATGTGGATTTTTGTGAGCAAAAAGCAATCTCTGATACTATGATTAAAATGTTTTTTTTCACATTATTCCTTAATATGGAATAATGTAATATGTTAAAGAGAATAAAAAGGGTAATTTTACAGTGAATTGTAGGCCAACTATGGACAAGACATGATACTATATTGGTACCTTGACTTGTGGGGCAAAGCACAGGATCTATCACGGTGCCTGGTACATAACATCTTATGTATTCACGGTCAATGAATAAGCATCCCTCTAGCTTCCAAGCTTCATGAGAACAAGAAGTCTGATATGTCTACTGTCTACTGTAGTCAATTAAGAGCCTGGCACTGTACCCTGCATGTAGTAACCAGTAAATCTGTTAAGAATGTATGTTTTGAAACCGAAAATTATATTTTGTTTCTCAAATTGAGCATATGCATTACAGGATACTCTTGGAGCAAAAACTTGATGACATACTTTGCCATGTGAGAATAGTTCCAAGCCATTCAGGCTTTATCTAAATACTAAGGAATACTTAAATAAGTGATAATGCTGCAGAACCATTACAGCTATATTTTAGTACCAAAGCATAAAAAGCAAGTAAAGTAGACAGTATCTATTCTTAAAATAGAAATCAGTAGGTGTCTTTAACTGAAAATTAAAAACAACCCTAACTTTCAAAGAGCCTCCATTAATTAATTAAAGCAACGAGTTTGCAAGCTCCTGAATAACAGCAAGTTGTTGTTGGAGGCCAGCATGGGTACGTAAGAGCAAAAGAAACCAGCAGTAATTTCAACAATGAATATAAATTCAGGTAGTATATGAAAAAGGTCTAAACACGGTTAACCAAGAAGGGAAAGAAGTGTTCAGGAATTTATACAAAGACATTGTTTTGCATGGTAGAATCAAAGGACAATGAATCCAGTTGAATCTGGATATAGCAACTTAAATTGGCCTGACGTGGTCAATATACTCAGGATAAAATTGAGAACAATCACAACCAACTGGTTTTAGGAGAGATTCAGTAATATCCTATTTGAAAATAATAGTTACATTTTATAGATATTGGTGATTCACTCTCTCTGTCTCTCATGTCTCTCTAGTTCTCCATCTACAAGTGATTATTCTTGTTTTGTTACTAGAATGTCATCACTAAAATTAGGATCCGTTTCAAAGCCCACATCTTTGAATAAGATATTATTACAACTATGAAAATAATTTAAATAAAAATTAGATATAAAACTCTGAGAATCACCAGGAAGCAATAATTTAACATAAATCCACTCTGTAGCAACATCGTAAGAGGTATGTCATGTTCACCTGAGAAACACACAATTAGAAGAACTGTGATAACTAAAGCAATATAACCTTTAAATTTACCATTTAGATTTTGTGTTTCCCAATCAAAAGAAGAAAAAAATGCATTCCTAAAGTAAATGTTCTTACCCTAGCAAAAGCTGAAATGGTTTGTTCCCCCAAACATCCCATGACAAGTCATATGACAATACTCCTCTTTGCCAGATAAAATTCGCCTTATCTTTCAAGGCCCAGATAAAATGCCATCTCTTCTTAAAAGACTTCCCTGATTTCCCCTTGGCAGAATTAGGGAGTCCTTGTTTTCTTTTTCTATGCACTACCCATCACACAACCATTACACATATCCCACTGCAGCACAGTCAAGCATTTTATTACTATTACTTCCTCTTTAAAGTAATTTACTTCAACCCAGGGATACTGTCTTATTCATCTTTGAATCCACAATCTCTATTGCAGGTCCTAGAATTCAAAATATGATTTAAATCTTTGCTGAGTGAATAAAGGAATGTATAAAGGAACTAACTTCCTCTGTTTACCAAACAGAAGGCCCAGAAGGTTATGAGAATTTGTATTTAACCTGTGAATAACACTTTAATGATTAAAAGTAGAGGTTTGAAGGAGGTGAAATATATATTATCTAAAAAATAAAAGCCTAGGCACTAAAGAAGAAGTCAATTACCTAAAGAATCTTGTATCTGTTAAAGAAATTGCACCCAGATAGTTCACTATTGGCCCATGAAGATAACTCCAGGCCCAAATGGTTTTAATGACAAATTTAACCAATGATGTAACAAAGAATAGCAATTCTACACAAATTTTTCAAAAAACTGAAGAGGTAAGAATATTGCCATGAAACCAGCATTACACTGATACCAAAAATAGACAAATATATTACAAGAAAAGTACTGAACAATATTCCTCATGAACATATATGCAAAAATCCATAAATACTGCAAATAATATCCAAGGATATATAAAAAGAATACATCATGACCAAGTACACTTTATCCCAGAAATACAAGGTTGGTTCAATATTCAAAAATAAATACAACTCAACATAACAACCGAATGAAAAAAATAATCTCAGTTGATGCAAAAAAAAAGTGTCAAAATTCTGCATTAATATAAAACTCTCAGAAACACAGGAAAAAAGGGGAAGCTCTTCAAATAAAGTCATCTAAGAACAAAAACTATGGCTAACATCATATTTAGTATCAAAAGACTGAATGCATTTCCTCCACCAGAAACAAGATGGGAAATTTACTCTCACCCATGTCATTCAACTCACATAGCCCCATCTTCCCATCTTGAATTACCCAATCTCTTGTACTGTAGGGACTGTGTGGCCTGATCCTAACAATCCACTCTTGAGAATTAAGGTAGTTACAGTCCCTAACTGCTTCAGCACAGGGGCTGATCTCTCCTGTGTTGAAGAAGCAGTAGGCAGATTCGCAAGGGCAGGAAGTGCTAAGGACATTGAACAGTACTATAGTACTGTGACAGCGGCGGAGTAGGGGTGGGGATTTTCTTTCTAACACTAACAGGAAAGGCATAGCAAAATATCTGCCCCCAAACCAGGAATAAGTCCTCTGACTATTTAAACATTAACAAGGAAAAAGAGAAGTTCTGGGTTCTAATGATCTTTTCGTAGAATTGTCTTCTACATCAGCATGGAGACGGTAGCAGAAGGCCAATGTTCTCCCAGAAGCATGGCACATTCTAAAGATCTCCCTTAGCCAGCCCTTCACAGAATCAGTTATTTATTTGATCCCCTCCTATGTGCAGAACACTATATGGAGTACAGTCTGGTTCTTTTATGGAATGAAAAATGTTTTGTGTTTCATTTCATGATACAATTTTCAAACTGCATTTTCTAGTTATAAATACAAATCTTCTCTGTTTCAATGAGAACTGAAAGACATTTCATGGAGCAAAGCATTAGCAGATTTCCTGCCTCTCTCCTTCTCTTTCTCCCTCTTCTCCTGCTCCCCTTTATCATCACCATCATCATCACAGGTAATTTTATTGAGCTTCCTATGTGTAGGCACTGTGAGAAGTATTTTAAATAAACTCTCTTATCAATTGATTTTTAAACAACCGTATGAGGTAACTAATATTATTTTTGCCTTTTTTTCCTTATTGCCTGTAAAATGGATCTAAACAAAACTCAAATCCCTGAGTCCTTGGGAGTAGTGCTTATGTTCTCCCTGGGCCTCACCAAATCAACTTATGATGCAGTTCATGAAAATCCTTGCCCATAGTTTTTACTTTCTCTTTCTACATTCCTCAGTGCATAAATCTATTGCAACCTATGGTTTGTTCTATTGGTTCTGATCCATTTCAAGAAAGACCAGTCTTAAAAAGAACTAGCAGTATTTCCAAAATTCAGTTACTCTTAGACTCTTCCTGCATTCCAGTTGGAAATGAGTCTCCTGGGACCTTTAAATGGCACATCCATGATTTCTGTTTTGGGAGCCTATCCATTGCCAAATGAAGACCTCCTCATTGCACCTCTGCTATTAGTGGCCCAAGAGGAAAGTTCAAAAGTCAGGTGTGTGGTAGACACTTGTGATCTCACTGGAAACTAAGTCCCATTGGCAAATCAGCCCTTAGGCTTGGCCTCAAAGACTTTCTCTTTGGAAAATAATGAAAATCCAACCAATAAAATTAAATCTGTTGGCCCAAGTCTTCTCACTTCTAAGGATCCTCGTACTATTGTACAAGAGGTAGCTTCAGAAATTAGTGACCTTTTTCCATGTAAGATGACAAAGACTCCCAAATAACTGGCAAGATACTAAAATTTTCTTCCCAAAAGGGCTGTAGTCTCCCTGCCAGAGAAGACCAAAGAAAAGTCAAAGTAGAACTCAGGAGTCTGAAGAGTTCTGTCTGAGGAACATGTTCTTTGCCACACTGCTGGATAATTAAGAGTTTAGAGATGGTAGAACTGAGCAATTAAGTGTAGTTTGCAGGCCACCTGCAGCAGAATCTAATTTCTGATCCTAGACATCGACATTTTTAACAAGTTTACTGTGATTCTTAAGAACACTTAAGATTGAGAACAAATGTCATAGACTCAAGAGGCAGATAACTTGGGTGCAAATTCATTTGTCTCTCAGTATCGGCACCTGTAAAATGGGAACACTCATAATGTCTCATTCCTCAAATTAAATGAAATTCTGCACATAAAGAATTCAGCAGTGACTATTAATAGCATGTAGTGATCCCTTGACTCCTGTTGGCTGCCATAAATCTTATAAAAATTAAATTTGCATAGCATACTAAGCCTTTCCAAAAGACCTTCACAACTATAAAATCATATTAACCTCACCACAATCATAAAAGGCAGCCAAATTTTCATTATGCCTATTTTAAAGGGGAGGAAACAAAAGCACAGGAGGTAACAGAGACTTGGAATGGCAAATAGGTGATGAAGCACAGGTGGTGATAGTGGTTGCATATGGCATTATATTTAGGAGCTTCTGGAGGCTTTCTTGGTGTCACTGACATGCTAGCCTTTGTTAAAGTCAACCTGCTGTTGAGTGGCAGAGTTGTTATTAAAATCTGAAAGTAGGGCCAGCTACCCAGTATCTATATTTCTCTTTCATCTTATACATAGAGCCCCTATGCTGTAAGCATGGCCATGCTCACCTTGCCTTTTCTTCCTTCCTGCTACTTGGAACTTGGAAAGAAGAGCTGGTGTAACAGCAATAACATGGTGACTGTAAATCAAACTTGAGGATGGGAGCTAGTCTGTTGGAAGGTAGAACCAAAATCAAAGAAGCCTGTGTTCCTGGTGAAATCCTAACAGCTATGTACTGCCTACATCTGAAATTCATGTTATAGGAGAGGATTTTCTTAAAGCTACTGGTATTTGTGGTTAGTTGTAGCTGAACACAATTCTTAACTCACATAAACCCTTTTTGTTATTATCACTCCTCTTCTCTCTGAAACTATTTCCATAAAGACTATATTGTTTGGGGGTTTAATTTTTTTTCTTATATTTTCAGGTTCATTGTAAAAAAAAAAAGTAATACTAATCATGTATAATTCCACTGCCCAGAACTAACCACAGTTAGCATTTGGATATTTTGCTTTCTGGTCTTTTTTATTTCCATATGTTGTATGGATGTGTTCACATATATCCTTCTTCATTTAGTTTATTACTTAAGTATTTGCCTATCATATTAAAACTAATCTAACCATGCTGTATAACACTGTATTCTATGAATGTGCCATAATTTATTTAGCTTTCTTATCTAGTTGGATAATGACTTTTTGTGTGTTTTGATGTTACAAGTACTACTATAGTGAATATTTTAGTGTATAAAGATCCTCTGTTTATGCATCGTGGATTCTTTTCTTCAGAATAGATTCCTAAATGAATTCATCTAGTCGCAATGCACAGGGCCAAAATGCTTTTCAAAAACATATTAATATGTACCCAATCCACTCTATACCACCAAGTATGGCTATTTAATCATCTTTGCTAGTTTAATAAGTAGAAATATTATATCCAAGTGTTGCTATACTTTTTAAGCATTTGGTTATTATCAAGAGTGAACATGGCTTATGATGTTCATTACCACATGTTTCTCACTGTGTTTTATGCAATTTTTGTGTCTCAAACATATACCATACTCCTTGGATTGCAGAAGATGCTCAATATAGTTTCACTAGAAGGATATGGTTATCTTTAATTATAATGTACCTGAGATGGCCTAAGAATTGCTTTTGGATACATTACAGATTGTATTATATCCCATGGAGTTGTAGAACTTGAATACTGTCAGTCCATGAATGATTATAATAATGATAGCTAACACTGAACTTTTCCTATGCATCACATACTGTCCTAAAAACTTTAAGTAGGTGCATTATCTTGTTAAACCATTACAACAACCCTATGAAGTAGATGTATTAGTCTCCCTAATTTGGGATTCAGAAGCTAAGGCAAAAAAATGTTAAATCAATGAAACAAGGATTTAAAATGATTCTAGAATGAGATTTTACTCAGTGTCTCTAATGTGAAATAGAATCTTGTAAGTCTTTTAGGAGGATATCGAGACGGAAAAAAAATCATGGCCCTGATATCCAAAAGTTCAATCTGCAGACAGGGTGTATAATTTGTCTGAGCTTATACGGGTAGTAACTTATAGAGCCAAGAATTTGATCTAGACAGTGAGTCTCTGACCCACCTTCTAAAGCACTTTGTACAGAATACACAAAGTAGAAGTTGGCACATGGCAGTGCATACTTAATTATCAAAGAGGCAGACCCAAGTGTTAAGTGCCCTTAGAAGACAGCACATTGAAGATGTGAAGACACTGGGAATGGCCTTCACTATGAAATCATCCTTCACTATGACATAAAAATGGTGGCCAAAGAAACATGGCATTAGAGAAAAGACCTATGATGGCAACAGATAAATGTAGGTTCAAATCCCAGCTCCCCATTTCCTAGTGTAATGGGAATAAATAATCTTCTGTAATAAGGTGGTTGTAAACATGATATAAGTTGGTGTGTATATGGCATCTAGCAAAGTTTCAAGTCTTTAGTAGGAATACAAAAAAATGTGACTTATCTTACATAGCAGACACTATGGATTGGCTCCCTTTTATCCTGCCTTCCTCTACTATAAGAGCATGAAAACCAAAACACTTGATTTTGCAGCCTTCCAATGACATGATCTGGGTAATGAAAAAGAGACAGACATCTTTAGGAAGCTGTCTATCCACAAATGAAAAGTGAATTTCTCATAAGGGAAAGAAATCCCTCTTTATCTTGCCTTGGGTGATGAAATGATGCCAGGAGCAGTAGCAACTATTTTGAGATGTTGAGGATAAAATGCACATGCTAAAAAGGTAGTAGGACAGAAAGACAGAAAGGGCCTGGGTGCCTACTGATCTGCTCTTTCAGCCACTATCACAGTCCCAGGTTGCCTACCTCCTGAGTGAGGAAATTAATGCCTACACATTTCGGTCACTATTTGTTAGATTTCTTTTGCTTGCAGCTGAACACTTTTCTCATCATTTGCCAGAGTTCCTTGTATTTCCCTAGACCACAGAGTATACATATCTGAGGGACATATTACCCATCATCTAATAGCCGATGTCTACTTCTGTAGAGCCAAATATTGCTTTCTCTAGGTAGGACTCAGGACACCAGGTTTAGGTGGCAAATTGTGAATTTAATACTTCTGTTCATTATCAGCCAGTTGGGGAGCTGGCTAGTTATGGTCTAGAATTAAATGTTGGGGTCACTTGAGATTTTAATCACCAATGACAAGATGAGGGACAGGAATTTGGGGAGAACTATATAGGTCGTATAGAGACAAACTGGCCAGGACTCAAATTCTAGAACTGCTACATACTAACAGTGACCACAGATAATTAGCTTCAATTCTCTTGACATTAGTTTTTGCCTCTATAAAATAAAGCTAATAACCCTTACCTTCTAGAGTTAACCACTCAAATCAGGTATCATATTCTATGTCAAACAACTAACACAGTGACTAGAAGTCCTAACAGCTAACCAAAAAAATAGCTGAAGTTATGATTACTAAAGAACATAAGAAATAGTAGCCCTCCATTCACTTAACTGCCATTTACAAGAACCTGTTATAGACCAGGCCCCAGGCTCTAAAAACAAAGAAGAAAATCAGGTTCTTGCCTCCTATCCTGTACTATGGAGCTTACATTCACATGGTGGAAACACTAAGTGAACAAACAGGTAAAGGACTCAATCCTCTAAGAGGGTAGAAAGGGCTAGGAAGTAAAATAAAGAATTCAGGACTTCAGGGGCAGCAGTGGGTGGGATGTCATTACGGTTAACAGTGAGCCATGCTTTGGTCTTCATAACAAGAGGTTCCTCCCCATTTTGCTTATGGAATGATGAAGGACCAACAAACCCATCAGTTTGGTTGAGTAATTGAGTATCACACAATGCCGATTACCTCTAAATCTTACGGCATTAGAACACAAATTCTTGTGATTAAAATTATTTAACATATAAAAAGATGTGATTCTTATCATTTGCAAGACCTGAACACCAGAAAACTAAGTATCTCAACCGCTGCCCCTTTGTCTCATCCTTCAGCCCCACTTCGTTATCTACTGAATAATTTTCTTATAAGCCCTGCCACTGAGTGTGCCCTCAGACACCGAAGAGGACCTAAGATAACTGGTTGCAGAGGGACATTAAAAACACCATCTCCTTTGTCTAAAACGTTTCTAATGATTTTAACAAAGTGTGTGTTATTTTCAGAGACCCCATGCTCCACAGACATAGTCTGTCTATTTTATTTAGGGAGGAAAAAAATGAAAAGCTGAACTATGTCCGTATTTTTCTGTTCGGATGAAGCCTTTGCTCTCCTGTAGTCTCAGCCTGTTTCTGTCCAGTGAGATGGCCCTGCCAGTGCTTATTTCCTTTCTCTTTTAGCCACCCCGGTCCTTCCAGACTCACGGCAGAGGTACAAAATATTGACTTGAAAAGTCATTAAGATATAAATATTCCAAAAGAGAACACATGGTTATTCGAAGTCATTGGACACCATTCGAAAGGAAAGATCTACGGAATACAAGAGCTGAGAGCCATCACGCTGTTTCTCCTCCATTTCTCACATTAAGGAAAAAGACTAATTATAAATCTCCAGCAAATATGACCTGGTAAAGAGTTTTCAAACAAAAGCCTGCACTGAAAAGGATATCGGGCAGATCTGGGTACTTGTTTTCACTAATAACCATTAAAGTTGTTCCTAGTAAATCATTTTACAGCAACATTAGAAATATCAGAGTTTACGTTTTCGTTAATGAATTGCTGCAGAATGTGAGTGCTGCACCACGTCTCCAAACAGCTCCCATCCTCGCTTTGTCTCCATTGTGCTTTTTTCCCCCCTTAACATTTCATTTCCAATGACACGTCAGCCGTCTTTCACCAACCTCAAAGGAAAGTTGAATGCGGGGCTCACAAAGTTAAGCTGACATTTGCTCCCTTCCAATAAAAAATATTTAGTCCATTAAACATAAATACCTGTCATTATGATACATGGACTGGGTGCAAACCTCCCGGTTCCCTCTGATGTTTATTACATCCAAACAACTGCAGTGCCTGCATGTTTTCAACTTTAGTGTATTGATTAAACTTTTAAATGGCTGCCATATAACCCAGGGACAGCGGGAAGATTAATTTGCGTCAATGTTCATCTGTAATTCATTAGCCATTTATTCTTTACAACCACATGGGCTATCAAGAAAATGCAGGCCATTTTTCACTCGGCACAGGCTGAGAACAGATTCTGAAATTTGTGCTGCATACAAATAAGTTCCCTGGGCCTGGCCAGCTAAACTGCTTGGCTTTTCAAAAGTTAAAGTTGGGAAATGGCAGAAGGGAAGGAACATTAAAAACCAGAAATGGGAAAAGACACACATCCTCAGGGTACTCACGATTTAACTGAGTTTGTCCACCATCTTTTCATCCATGGATTATGGTTTCTTATTTCAGTGGATTAAAATAACAGAAACTTGTGCCTGAGCGAGGGCCATAAATAACATGGGTTGCTTTTTCCCATCCCTCCCTTCCCACCCCCCTTTCTAATCTCTCCTAAAATGCTGTTTCTGGCAGAAAACTCCAGCGAGCGGCAAAGAAGTAGAAAAGTGCATAGCCTAGAGGAACTTGGAGCTGTGATCTCAGGGACAGTGGCATTTGAACCAACTCTCCCTCCAACAGTGGAATCTCACCCCGCCTTGAGTTGGGAAGGTGCCCAGCTAAATAGCGGCGTGTTTCCTGAGGGAAGAGGTAAGCCATCTGGCTTCTCCACGTGCCCTCCTGACCCCCCTGGCAGAACACAAAATGCATATTAAAGGCATAAATGGAATAAGCACCCCAGTGAAAGGCCCTTCGACACACAAGCCACTTTGGGGAGGGAAAGAAAGAGGAGTCCGCGTGTGCTCAGGTCGGGGCTGGAGAAGAAGAAAGCACACAGGGGAAATTTTTCTTCATAAGGATGAATAATTAAAGTGGAGAGCTAAGTGCCCAGGCCTCACTGTAGTTAATAACTGCAATAGTGATCAGCAAAAAAAAATTAAAAAAAAAAATCAATGCCATCTGGGGAGGATGGCTGGCAGGTACCCATTTGCAGGACATATGAAAGCCAGTATGTAGCTATACAAGGCAGCAACTCCTTTTCTCTGGTCTGCAGTGCCCACAAATATCAAAAGCACCAGGCACATTGGTAACCTTTGGTAACAGCGTCTGTGAAAGAGCCCACAGAAGAGGTCTTGGGGATGAGGCGGTAAATTACCCATTTATAATATAACTGCTCAGGCAGCTTACAAGTAAGGATAAAAGGGAGCCCTCCACAAAGGCATCCGTCCATCTGGAGCCATCTTTGTTCCAGCCCAGAGTTACCCACACCAAAAATCAGCAGTATATAACTTTTCAAGCCCTCAGGGAGATGTGGTGGGAGATCATCCTAGAAATTCAACCTGGGGAGTTTTATTTGGCTTGTGGATATGACCTGTAAGTTTCAAAAGAAATGTACATGAATTGTAGGAAAATGCACTGGATGAAACCTCAAGGTCATTAGATCCAGCCTCCTGCCATGCGTAAGATCCATCAACATTATATGTTTTTCTAGTAACTAGTACACTGGGCTTTGCATCTCACAAGAGCTCAATACATATTTGCAGAGTGATTGATTCATACAACCTATCCACACAGATTCATTTATTCAACCATTCAACAAATACTTATTGACTGTCTATCATATCCCTGGCACCATTCCAGAACTAGGATAAAGTGGGGAACAAGTGTAGCTGAAAATGGATGGCAATAGGGTAGTTCTATTACAGCTGCCTTTTGCTTTCCTATGGAGGCAAGGGCTTTTCTCGAGTCCTAGGACATCAGTTTTAGAAGACAAGGGCTAAGTTCTTTGGTCTTTCTATGAGCAATCCCTGAAAATGGTGGTGGTTAAATAGCTTATGTTTTGTGAACTAATTGGATAAGAGCTAGAATAAAATGAGTCTGAAATTCAAGAAAAACTCAATATACACACATTTATTGAAAATTTCAGATAACCTTGATTCTAAGCATAAATTTAACCTCTACAAGTGAGGTTAGAGTAAAGGTTTATTTTTGGAGCTGAGACCTCACAATATGCTACGTGCCAAATTTTCTATCATAATTGACATTGTTTTGAGGAACAAAAAGGAATTTTCTGAAGATTTCAATCACTTAAAAAGCAAATACTGAAGACAACTATGTCTGCCCCAATTTGGGGGAAATATTGTGGGGTATAAATAAATATAAATCATTATCTCTAGTCTCATGCAAGAACCTTACAGACTCTTTGGGGAAACAAAATTAATACATAAGAGCTAACTAATACACGATAACAGAGAATTAGGGGCAAAATGTTTACATGCATTTTTCCTCTTAAGTAATGAAAACAAATTATATCTGATGTAATCAAGGCAACTGGAGTACTAGAACTCTCACACATAAAATTGGTGGATGAAAGTCACCTGAAAAAACATATTTTAAGAGCCTGAAAATGCTTTTCCCTTCTCTTCCCTAAATTCCAGTTCTTGATGTTTATTCTAAGGAACTAATTCCTCAAAGAAAGGAAAGCTACACAACAAAGATTTTCTCTGCAGAGCTTTTTATCATAAGGAACAAGTAGTCAAGCAAAGATTATGTAAATAATTATGTATTGACTCTATGGACCTTTGGATAGTCATTAAAATGGCAATAATGAGTAGAATGGAGAAACAGAGAAAAGCATGAAACTATGATAACATCATACATGAAACTCTAAGTTCACTAGAGTTACACCTATGTATTCATACGAAATACTGCAAGGAATATATATAATTCATAATAGGGAGTTAATATTATACAAAATATGTCTCCATTTTTTAATCAAATGTTCTATGAGTTTGTTTTATTGCTTTCATAATTAGAAAAAAGTTCTACAATGTTTAAACTGTGGAACAGGTACTAAAAGAAGTTTCATGATGAAGGAGCTAGAGTTTGGCCTTAAAGAGGCCTTAAAGAAACAAATTTTAATAAACAGAAAGAATATCCCTGGCAAAGGATATTCTCAGCAAAGCCTGAGAATTTGAAATGTGCATGGCCTGAAGCAGGAATAATGAAGAGATTTGTCTGGCTCGAGTTGATGAGGCACTTTAGAGAAATAATGTCAAATAAATAACACTAGATAATTTTTTAAAACTTTGGTTATGTGAGAATGGAGCCATTTCCTTTCTACCTTTCCAAACTAACAGGAACATTTCTTACTTTAGAATCCTACTTTAGCTCTTCCTAATTTTATGGGTCAAACACTTTTTAAAAATATTCCAGAGATTGGTCAAGTTTTTATTTTTAACTTCAGAAAATAGTTGATGTCATTTTGAAATAGAAGAGGGTAGATAATGTTTGTAATTAAAAAAAAATATCCAATAAAAAGGAGAAAAAAGAAAAAAAGAATAATCAGGGTGGGTGGTAAGAATTAACATGATCTCACAAATAATGCTGCAATAGTTAAGCAACATGGAACCTGTGGAAAAAAAAACTTAAAGAGAAATTAGTGGTACAAAATAGAAGGAAAAGAACAAGATTCTATTACAAAATAATTTATACTATGATAAAGTTGATATTTTCAATCAGTGAGGAAATGAAGTGCTGTTTAATAAATGTTAGGACTAAATGAATTTGCAAGCCCAACCAGATAGTCTAACACAAGAAAAGTAACTTAGACAGCAATCACCACAAATATTAGAGACTCTCCAAAGGGCTATGCATAAAAGCAAAGGAGGAAATAACACCAGAAACCATTGTTAGGTCTAGCCATGTAAATAGTTTTCCTCTGCTATGGTTAAACACCATAAAAGACTAAGACCCAAATTACAAACTTTAAAAAAGTATGCTTTTTATCATCTATGACAGCTGAAGGATTATTATCTACTTTAGTAAACACTTCTGGTAAATGAAAGCAAAAATTATTAACATCTCCATAAGAAAAGCTATTTACAACATAAAAATAAAAATAGTCAATAACTCATTGAGCAAGTTGAGTCCTGCAAGGCATCAGATAAATTTTTTTTAAGAGGTATTTTTCTATTTAAAAAAAAAATGGTAGTACATAACATTTGTGATCATGTAGTAAAATGAATCCTCTCATGCTCTGTTGGAAGTTTCAGTTAGTACAGCTTTGTGGGAAAGCTGTCAATGTATATCAAATACTTTTAAAAAATCTTAAAACAAGCCAAACCAAAGCAAAATCTTTCTCTTTATGCCCTTCCTCCTGCCAAACATATATGAATGGGTTTTTGTCTCTGCAGGACAGTCTGGATGGAAGGGAAAATTTACTTTTCTTTGAATATACTTTTGACTTTACAAGAAATGCTTCTAGTTTTTTTACCATTAAGAACAAAGTATGCTATAGGTTTTGTTTTAGGTAGATCCTCCTTATTAGCTAAAAAGTTCCATTCAACTCCTTGTTCCTTGAGAGATTTTCATTATAAATTAATGCATGCCACTTTTTAAATATATAGTATTTTCACAAATGTTCAACTCTAAGGATTTTTAATTTTCATTATTTATGAGCCATGTGTTATAACTTTTTAAAAATATCTAAACAGATGGGTTTCAATTTCCAAAAAAATTATTGTTTTTGGGACTGCGTTATGAAACTGGCTAATTTTTGTATTTTTACAAAAAATACAAAAATACAGAGTTTCTCACATTGCCTAGACTGGTCTTGAACTCCTGCCTTCCAGCAGTCCGCCCTTCTCAGCCTCCCAAAGTGCTGAGATTACACAGGGGAGCCACTACACTCGGCCAACAGATGCGGGTTTTCTAGCTAACTTTTTAGTATAAATTTCTAAATTAAAATTTTATTATGATCAGAGAACATGGGATACTTAGTTTTTGAAATTTGTTAAAATTTGCTTTTATAGCTTAGGATGTGGTCAAATTTAAAAATGTTCCATATATGCTTGAGAAGAATGTGTGTTCTCTGTCCATTCCATATATGCTTGAGAAGAATGTGTCTTCTCTGATATGTCCATTTAAATCAGCTTGTTATTCATCTCTTTTATCTCTGTTTTGTCTGACTTATCACAATTGCAAGAAATATTATGAAATCTTTTACTGTTATGTAGATTTTTATATATTTTTCTGTTATATAAATACTTGCTTTAAGTGGTGTGAAGCTATCATAATGTTAATTCTAAGACAGTTTTTTCCACATTTAACATCCCAAAATGAAGATATATTACAATTGACATAATATGAAACCATTATTTCATAGTTTAATTGCAGGAGTTTTTTACTGTTCATAATGGTAGATAACAGCATGCCTTACAAATGTTGGTATCTTAGATATGACGAAATATAATACTTTAACAGGTACCTACAAACTTAGACTTTAAAAAATCTTTTTGGTGAATTAAAAGGTCTATCATTGTATGAGATTCTCTCCATTTCCAGTAATACTTTCTGTCTTGAATACTATATATGAGAGATATATTCTATTTGAGATAGATAGATAGATAGACAGACAGACAGACAGGCAGGCAGGCAGGCAGGCAGGCAGGCAGGCAGACAGACAGATAGACAGATAGCTGGATGGACAGATATACAGACAGAGAGATAGGTATTCTCACTTTCTTTTGTTTTCATTGACATTGCCTGGTTTATCTTCCAACACTTGTGTCCTTATGTTTTGGTACGTATATCGTAAAGGATATATAGTTGGGTTTATTTTATCATCTAATAGGACAATGTCTATAGTTCACCTGCAAGTTCAATGCATTTAGTGATTGTGATTGTTGATCCCTTTAGACATGTTTCTAGGATATTACTTAGGAATTTGCATTTGTTCCACTTATAAGCTGCTTTTTCTCTTTTCTTGCTTTAAAAATATGTATATAATTTCCCCCTTCACTAATTTGAGATTTATATACTCTATATATGTTTTTGCTGATTATTTATTAAAATGTATCATACATTGCTGATCTAAAAAATCTCACATTAACATCTTAAACCCTTTGCCTAAACACTTAAACTCTGATAATTTCCTCCTGACTTAGACGTTACATTTGACAGTGATTTCCTTCTGTCCTTTTGTGAAAATCCACAAATTATATTTTCATAAAGAAAACATTTGTTTAGATTTACTTACATGTTTGCCATTTTTTTCTCATGATTCCTTTAAATCATTTCACACTTTCCTTCCAAGATAATTTATTCCTTTTCGCAGGTACCCGCTTCAGAAGTTCTTTTAGTTGAATATACAGGTAGTAAAATCTTTCCATTTTGTCCATACCAACATTTCTTACTTTGCACTCCTTCTTGAGAGATAGCTTTGTTTCTAACATGATTCCAGGCTAATATTTATTTTTCCCTCAGTACTATGAAAATATAATTCCGCAGCTTCCCTGCTTCCATTTTGATGCTGAGAAATCTACCTGTGCCTTCTTAACTGTCATTTCTTTGTAGATGACTTTTATCTTCTCTCTGGCTACTTACACAATCTTCTCTTTGTCTTTGGTGCTCTGTAGTTTTAATATTTTTGGTTAGGTAGGGCTAAGTTTATCTGCATGCTCTACCATATGTTTCCTATATATTTTTTTATGGTTTTAATCATTTTGAAGACTTCTCAGCTGCCACCTCTTCAAGTATGGCTCTCCTATCTTTTCCCTATTCTCTCTTCCCGAAACTATGATTTGTTGAATGGAAAAGCTTCTCATTCAAGCCTCCATATCATCTAACCTCTCAAAATTTCCATTTCTGATTATTTCTGTGTTACATTCTGTATATATCTTTAGAGCAACTTATTAGTTTACTAATAATCTCTCTTCAATGATAATCTATTTAACTAGGTTTTAAAATATACATAATAATATCTTTTATTATACTTTAAGTTCTGGGGTATATGTGCAGAATGTGCAGGTTTGTTACATAGGTATACACAAGCCATGGTGGTTTGCTGATTCCTGCAAGACAGCCGAATAGGAACAGCTCTGGTGCACAGCTCCACACAAGAGCGATGCAGAAGGCAGGTGATCTCCACATTTCCAACTGAGGTACCTGGTTCATCTCATTGGGATTGGTTAGACAGTAGGTGTAACCCAAAGAGAGCGAGCCTAAGCAGGGTGGGGCATCATCTCACCCGGGAAGCGCAAGGGGCTGGAGAACTCCCTCTCCTAGCCAAGGGAAGTCATTAGGGACTTTCCCCTGCACTCTGGCACTCTGGCTTTCTGGCACTTTGGCTCACATAATAATATTTTTATACTGAAAGTTTTACTTGGATATTTTTCAAATTGGTTAATTTTTAAAAACTCTTGTTTCCTCTGTTTTAACCCACCTTTATTTTTTAATCATTTCATACAAATTTGCTTTATGTTCTGATTGTGATAATTCCAATATCTGATATCATTTTGGCATTCAAATCTGTTTCTTTTGCTAACTCTTTCTTTTGAGATTTCCTGGAGCATTTGCTCATTTCTGATCGTGAGCTCATATATGCCTTTTATCAACCTGTGGAAATCTTGACAGCCTAAGTTGATGAAGCTTACTTTTAGAAAGGATCTGAGCTACAGATATGAAACCACTTGATGAAACTTCAAGGATCCAGATCTAACAAAGGAGTTTTTGGTTCCTTTCCCCAGTATATGGTGGGTCCAAGGCTCTATCTTTATATTTCGGTGTCTGAATTTGGGGAAAACACTTCTTTCTCTAATTTCAGTTAGGTGTTTTTCTTTCTTTTTTCTTTATTTTCCACTCATTTGGTGATAGCTCCTATTTCTAGCTGATCGAGAAATGTATTAACATTTACCTAGAAATAAGATCTATTTAAGAGGATGGGGGCTGGGCCTTTGGGAGGCCAAGGTGGGCAGATTGCTTGAGTCCAGGAGTTCAAGACCAGCTTGGGCAACATGAAAAAACTACTCTACAAAAAATAGAAAAATTAGCTGGGTGTGGTGATGCATGCCTGTAGTCCCAACTACTCATCAGGGAGGATTGCTTGAGCCTGGGAGGCAGAGGTTACATAGGTTACAGTAAACCCAGATTATGCCACTGCACTCCAGCCTGGGTGACAGAGAGAGACACTGTGTCAGAAAAAAAAAAAAGAGGGGGGACTTGTATTCAGAGTGTCTACTCTACCATACTTTCTAATATACATTAGTTATTTTTTAATGGCTTAAATACTTGTTAGTGAAATTACACCATGAAATTCATGGATCAATTTGTCCCAAATAATCACATTTAACTAATCAAAGTTTCCAAAACCTCCTTTTGATAGATACACTGTTTGGCCTTTAAATTGATTTTCTGGACATTTAGCTGAAGAACATTTAGCTAATTCAGAAATGCTTTAAATTCAAGTTCAGATGGACGATGGAGTTACAAGAAAAAGCATTTTCCTCAATTTTATTTTTCATTTTCCATAACTCCCACATTTTCAGATTAGATTAAGTATCATAAGTGTAGTGGCCACACAGAACAGAAGTAGATACAGCACATCACAGCATAGCATAGTATTTCTTAGGTCTCAGAGTCCCTAAAAGGCACGTTCAGTAGGTTGGGACATGTCTCTGCAAAGCAATGGACAGTTCATATTTTTTTCAATACAACTTCCCTTTATACTCAAAGCTTGCATAATCATGTCAGAAGAATGTATTACAATAATATATGCACATCTGTTTATTAGAAGTTTTATAGGCAAGAACTTTCTTGGTTCTTGTGCAGGTAGAGGTAGTAGTCAGTACATAACTGTACTTGAGCAAAAGCTCTATCTTCACATTTCTAGCTTTCTAGAAAGCCCATTTCTTCACAGATCCCATGACAATGTGTGCACCAGCATGTTACTATGACATTACTTTAAATGGTGTAATAAAGTGTGTGATTCCAGTTTTAATATTTGACCATTGACAGCTTTCAGGCTGTACGCCTCCACTTTTTCCTCAGCCCACATCTGGGCAGGTTGGTAAGAAAGCTAGCATGTTCCCTCCCTTGGCACAAGTAGGGAAGTTCAAATCATGCAAACACTGGCACACATGTGGGAACACTCTCCCCAACACTACTCCCTCAGCCCAGTAAAAAACCAAAGCTCTTTGCCCCTTCCTTCACTCAAGCCAAACAGACTGACTTGGATGCCTGCCCTGCTCTCTCCACAAAGCTTCATGATGTAATGAACATTTTCATACCCTCCTGGTGCTTTTATGGCATTGTCGGTCTTGACATCTGAAACAATTTTGGGAAGGTGTGATTGATTCCACTTCTCTGCTAAGCAACCACATGACAACTGGCCCTGTGATGAGGATGATCTAGGTGATGGCCACTATCACCTGGGGAGCTTTTGTCCTTTGCTTTTGGCGGGCTAACAAGCTCTGCTTCTGGCTGGCAAGTATGCACTTTGAAAGCCTGCAGGTTAGCATGCACTTTGAGCTGCATTTGCTGAGTCCTACTGTGCCTCTTCTACAGATTTAATCAACCTAAGTTGAAGTTTCAATATTGGCATTTAAGGACAAGGGTATGGGGTTGGGGTGCTACTTAAAGTTTCTTTAGGTCACATGTCTCAGCCTGGGCCTATCTTTGTGCCTCAGATTAAATCTCTTTCTAGCATAAGCTATGGTTTATGATAGGTTCAGGTAAACAGTTCTTGCCCTACTATTATTTGTTGTGTGTCTTAACCAGGAAAGGACCCTATTCAATAATGACAGAAAAGATTGATACTAATAAGCTATGTAGTACATGGGTCCCTTGTGTGCCATTATGTCAAGAACAGTCACCATGTGGCATACTGAGGTCTACACTCCTGGAAACAGGTCATTCACACATTCCTGACCTGCCTATCCCTCTGCCACCAAAAGAAGACCTGATCCTCACAGTTAGAGGGAAAGAGTATCCATGACTCTCAAAGCACAGACCTTTATGAGAAGTAGACTCTTCCCCACTTAAAAAGCCAGAGGACATCATCACCCTAACAGATAACTATTATACATAAAATTGACCAACAAAGACACTGTATTCATTGAGTGATGTGGCTTATCAAAGGGCTAAATCAAGCTCTACTTAAGCCAGTACTCTACCCAATAAAACAACTGCCACTGGGGAGGTCTCTCACCTTGATGATAATGAATTGTTACTTTCTGAAGGGAAAATGTATATGCATATATCTTAGAAAAGAAGACACAAGTCCTTTAAAGTGTATCCAGTAACCATCAAATTTAAAAATAAGTAAATAAAAGTAAGTGATGGGGGAAATTAAAACAGAGACCCATAATTTGACTCAATTAGAAATCTAAAATGTGCTAAAAAAATATATAATAACAATTGAAAAGTTAAAAGGATGCCAATTAGCTTTTGTGTGTTAAAACATAGGTTCTAAAATAACTCTAATATCTGTTAAGCTGAAAAGAAGTGGCAAACCTTCATGGTCTTAGCTAATTCTGAGGCCCAAATTACAGTTATGTTTGGGGATCACACCAAATGTAAATTGTCCTCTATTTTGTATTTGGTAACTCTCCTAAGAGTTTATCATAAATGTGTTACATTGGTCTATATGTAATAAATAGTTACCACACTCTCAGGATGGTTACCAAATGCAAAATAGAGGGCAAACAGGTATGTCTCACCTTGACCACTGGTACACTTCCCTTGTCTAAATTCTCCATGGCCTTAGCACCTATTGCTTTAACATATCACATAGTAGATATTACCTAACCCAATGAGTAATAAATTTAAATAAAATTAAATATCTGTAATTTAAAATCACCTTGAAAAAATGGAACGCCACGAGCCTAAAATGGAATCATCCACCCCTAGTTAAAACAGTTAATATTTCCTAATATAGGTTAAACGAAGGCTACAGAAATTAAGGCCCATAATACAAGATGTACTATCTTTCTATTTAATGGTGATTCTAAGGGTCACTATTTTTTTTTCTTTGTTGCTTTGCTTTGGTATCATTGCTAAGAAGGTTAGGCCAAGGTCCTGAAGACTTACTCTTATGTTTTCTTTTAAAAATTTTATCATTTTGCTCTGGGCAACAGAGCAATCAGGCAACTGCCTGATTTCAAAATGTACTATAAAGCTATAGTAACCAAAGTAACATAGTACTGGCACAAAAACAGATACCTAGACCAACAGAAAAAAATAGAGAACACAGAAATAAACCCTGACATTTATAACCAACTCATTTCTGACAGAGGCATCAAGTACATACACTGGGGAAATGACAATCTCATCAATGAATAGTGTGGGGAAACTGGACACCCATATGCAGAAGGATAAAATTAGACCCCTATCTCTTAGCACATAAAAAAATGGATTAAAAACTTAAATATAAGAACTGAAACTATGAAACTACTAGAGGAAAACTATGAGGAAATACTTCAGGACATTAATCTTAGCAAATATGTATTGAGTAAGACCTTAAAATAACAGGCAACAAAAGCAAAAATTGACAAATAGAATTACATCACACTAAAAAGCTTTTGCATAGCAAAAAACAAAAACACCTAAACAAATAAAGCCGTAACCTACAAAATAGGAGAAAATTATGTGCAAATTATCCATATGGCAAGAAATTAACAACCAAAATATATAAGGAACTCAACTCAATAGAAAAAATAATATTAATAATAGTCTGATTTTTTAATGGGCAAAAGATCTGAATAGATATTTCTCAAAAGAAGACATACAAATGGCCAATAGGTATATGAAAAAAATGTTCAACGTTGCTAATCATCAAGGAACTGCAAATCAAAATTTCAATAAATGATCAACTTGCCTCAGTTAAAATGGCTATTACCAAAAAGATGCAAAATAACAGATGCTGGTAAAGATGCAGGGAAAGGAGAACGTTCACACACTTATGGTGGGAATTAAAATTAGCACAGCCACTATAAAAAAGTTATAAACAATAGAACCACCATATGACCAGAACTCCCACTGCTAGGACTGCTAGGTACACATCTAAAAGAAATGAAATAAATATATGCAGAGATGTCTGCACTCCTATGTTTGTTGCAGAACTATTCACCATAGCCAAGATATGGAATCAAGCTAAATGTCCACCAACAGATGAATGGTTAATGTGTTCTAGATACACAATGGCATATTATTTGGCCATAAAAAGAATGAAGTCCTGTCATTCTGCAGCAACACAGATGGAACTGGAGGATATTATGTTAACTTAAGTAACCCAGGCACAAAAGACAAATACTGCATGTTATAATTCATATGTGGGAACTAAAATACTTATGCCATGAAGCTAAAAAGTAGAATAGTGGTTAACAGAGGTTGAAAAAGGTAGAGAGGAGAGAAGGATGGAGAAAAGTTGGCTGATAGCTACAAAAATATAGTTAGACTAACTTCTAGTGTTTGATAGCAAATAGCTACAAATAGAAGTCAAATTTTGGTTAAAAAATGTATAAAAAGAAAATAGGGGGAGATCCACCATCTTGTCTCCCCAGCTGCCTGGGACATAGACATGGCTTCTGTTCTTTCAGGAATTAGGAACCTGGTGAAGTGTTCAGCTGTGTATGGAGCTGATGTATACTGAATATGCAAGGGTAATATTTAGGACCTGAATGTCTAGGTGTGGATTGGAAACATGAAGGTTAACTTATAAAGGGGGGGAAAAAGGACATTACATTAAATTGGTCAAGAGTGCTACAATAAAGCTCAATTTTAAAAATAATTACCAGGGGTTCTGGACAAGATGGCCAACTAGACACAGCCAGGAAGCACTGCTGTCCCCAAGAACAACCAAAAATTGAGTAAACTAACATACTCTGAACAGATCTTCAAAGAAAAAACACCAAGAGTCAAAAAAGAGGTGAGGCAGACACCGAGGCTGAATAGGGAGGAAGCTGAGAACCCTGCATAGATTTGCCAAATGCCAGGGACAGTTCCTGGCCCCAGATGGCTCTTAGAGGAGGGGCAAAAATCCATCCACAAGTACAGATACTGTATGGAGCATTGGCCCCCTAAAAGCACCCAGAAACAAAGTCAATTGACTATACTCAACTTATGCTACAGTTAAAGAAACAGCAGCCCTTTCAGATGAGAAAGAATTCGTGCAACAAATCTGACAATTCAAAGGTCAGAATGTCCCTTTCCCACTAAATGAGCACCCTACCTCCTAAGCAATGGTATCCAATCAATTTGAAATGACTAAAATGACAGACAGAATTCATTATGGATGGCAAGGAAGCTCATTGAGATCAAGAAGAACATTCAAACCCAATCCAGGAATTCAAGGAATATAGTAAAATATATAATTCAAAAATTTACTACAAGAATTTCATAATACAATCAGAAGTATTAACAGCAGAACAGACCAAGCCATAGAAGGAATCTCAGAGCTTAAAGACCAATTCTTTGAATTAACTCAGTCAGATAAATTTTTTTTAAAAAAGAATTTTTTTAAAAAAGAAATGAACAAAACCTCTGAGAAATATAAGGTTATGTAAAGAGACCAAACCTACAAGTCATTGGCATTATCATGAATCCAGAAACATTTCTCCAACCTCGTAAGAGATGTTGGCATGCAAATTCAAGAAATATCAAGAACCCCCACAAAATACAAGATGACAATCCCCAAGGAACATAGTTATCAGAATCATCAAGTTAATGCAAAAGAAAAAAAAATCTTAAAGGCAGCTAGAGAGAAGGACCAGTTCATTTATGAAGGGAATCCCATGAGGCTAGCAGTGGATTTCTCAGCAGAAACCTTACAAGCCAGAAGACATACGGAGCCTGTTTCCAATATCCTTTAAAAAAAAAAGAAATTCATACCGAGAATTTCATATTCTGCCAAACTAAGCTTCATAAGTAAAGGAGAAATAAAGTCCTTCTCAGACAAGTAAATACTAAGGGAATTCACTACCACTAGGCCAACCTTATAAGAGGCCTTCAACAGAGTGCTATACATAGAAACAAAAGAATGATACCTGCTACCACCAAAACGCACTTAAGCACATAGCCCACCGACACTCTAAAGCAATTACACAATCAATTCTACAAAACAACCAGCTAACAACATGATGACAGGGTCAAAATCTCACATATCAATAATAACCCTGAATGTAAACAGTCTAAACACCCCACTTAAAAGGCACCTCACTTATCCAACTGGATAAAAAGATAAGATCCATCTCTGCCATTTTTGAGAGATCCATCTCACATGTAATGACATCCACAGGCTAAAAGCAAAGGGATCTATCACGCAAACGGGAAAGGAAAAAGAGCACTAGTCACTATTCTTATATCAGATAAAGCAAACTTTAAACCATCAACAAACAAAAAGCAGAAAGGAGGACGTTACATAATGATAAAGGTTTCAATTCAACAAGAAGATTTAATTATCCTAAACATAATATGTACCCAACATTGGAGCACCCAGGTTCGTAAAACAACTACAAAAAGACTCATACAATAATAATATAAAACTTTAACACTCCACTGACAGACCCCACTGACACATCATCAAGGCAGAAAATGAACAACAAATATCTGGATTTAAACACGTTGGTCAACCAATTGGACCTAACAGACATTTACAGAATATGACACCCAACAGCAATAGAATATATATTCTTCTCATATGCACACGGAATATATTCTAAGGTCAACCACATGCTCAGTCATAAAGGGAGTCGCAATAAATTCCAAAAAGTTGAGATCGTACCATGCACACTCTTGGACAACACCATAATAAAAATAAAAATTAATACCAAGAAGATCTCTCAAAATCAGATAAATACATGGAAATTAAACAACTTGCTGAGTATCTCTGGCATAAACAACAGAATTAAGACAGAAATTAAAACATTTGTTGAAATTAATGAAAATGGAAACATAACTTAACAAAATCTTTGGGATACAGCTAAAACAGTGTTAAAAGGAGAAAATTTATAGTGCTAAACACCTTCATCAAGAAGCTAGAAAGACCTCAAGTTAATAATCTAACACCATACCTAAAGGAAATTAAAAAAAAAAAAAAAAAGCTAGCAGAGAAATAAATAATTAAAATTAGAGAAAAACTAAATGAAATTGAGTTGCAAAAATCCAAGCAAAAGATCAATGAAACCAAGACCTGGTTCTTCAAAAGAATAAAAAAAATTGACAGACCTCTAGCTAGATTAATCATAAAAAAAAAGATGTAAATATGCAAAATCAGAAGTGACAAAGATGACATTACAAAGGATACCACAGAAATGCAGATGTTTCTCAGAGACTATCATGAACACCTTGATGCACAGAAATTAGAAAATCTACAAGAAATGGATAAATTCATGGAAATATACAATCTCCCAAGACTGAACAAGGAAGAAAGTGAAAACCTGAACAGAACAGTAACACATTCAAATTGAATCAGTAATAAAAAAAAAAACAAAAAAACTACCAACCAAAGAAAGCCTCAGACTAGATAGATTCTCAGCCAAATTTTACCAGACATACAAAGAAAAATGGGTACCAATCCTACTGAAACTATTCCAAAAAATCAGGGAGGAGGGGCTACTCCCTAACCCATTCTACAATGCCAGTACCAGCCTGTAGCCTCCAGAATAAAGTCTACTTAATCTTGGTGAATCAACATCAAAAAGTTAATTCACCAAGATCAAATAGGCTTTATTCCTGTGACTCGAGGTTGGTTCCATATATGTAAATCAATAAATGTGATTCATCACATAAACAGAATTAAAACCAAAAGCCATAGGATCATCTCAATACATGCAGAAAAAGCTTTAGATAAAATCCAACATCTCTTCATGATAAAAAACACTCAACAGACTAGGTATTGAAAGAACATACTTCAAAATAGTAAGAGCCATCTATAACAAACCCATAGCCAACATCATACTAAAGAAAGAAAAACTGAAGGCATTCCCCCAGAGAACTGGAACAAGACAACTATGTCCACTCTCACCATTTCTATTCAAAATAGTACTGAAAGTCCTAGCCAGACCAAAATCAGTCAAGAGAAGGAAACAAAAGGCATCCAAATAAGCAAAGACGGAGTCAAACTATCTTCTCTGATAAAATGATTCTACACCTGAAAAACCCTAAAGACTCTGCCAAAAGGTTCCAAAAACTCATAAGCAACTTTAGCAAAAAAAAAAAAAAAAAAAAAAAAAATTGGGATGGGGGGGATTTTAGTAAAGTTTAAAAATGAAAAATTAATGAAAAAAAATTAGCAGCATTTGTATAAACAAACAAATACCAGCCGGGGAGTTAAAT
>CAUYQU010006749.1:0-15932 GCA_963574635.1 Cheracebus regulus
CCACAAAACATATATTTTTTTCAATATTATATCATACCTATTCTAAAAGTGATCACATAATAGGAAATAAATCACTTTTTAGTAATTGCCTAAGCATTTCACAGATTTAAATGAAATCCTGAGCAATAGAGCAAGATTCTCGTTCTCTCTCCCTCCTTCTCTTTCTTTTTTCTCTTTTATTCTTCTTTCTTTCTCTAAAAAAAAAAAAAGAAAAAAAGAAATTAGGATGTGAGCATCTTTAGAGGGACCATTATTCTACCACAGACTATAACATATCAACTCTTTGTTTTGTAAATCCTGCAGTGGCCTTGGCCAAAAAAGAATTATCATTTAAGGATATAGAAATTGATTGGCAATGATGAAATTTCAGTACTTAATTTTGAGAAATAATTTTGAGTGGGGAGATTTTATGATGTCTTACAAATTCTATCATGCAAATTATCTCTTACTCTACTTAGAAGTAAGGGAATTTGTGTGTTTACTTATGTTCTCTCATGTAAAGATTTAAGAATTCAGTAATTTTGAATATCGATATGTGGGGAATTGAGAAGTTAGAATTCACCAGCTAGATTTTAAATATGCAGACTCCCTTCTTCATTTCAAGACCTCTAGTGGATGCCTGTAACCATAGATAATATCAAACTGTATATATATATATATATATATATATATATATATATATATATATACACACACACACACATATACGCACACACACTTTGTTTTCTCTTATATATACATAAGTGATAAAGTTTAATTTATAAATTATCCACAGAATGACAACAGCAATAACTAATAATAAAATAGAATAATTATGCTGTAATAAAGGTTATGTGAATGTGGTCTCTTCCTCTTTCTTTCTGTCCTTCAACAGGAGTTTTACCTTTAGTATTTTCAGACTGTGGTTGAGCTCTGGTTTCTGAAACTGAGGAAAGCAAAACTGTGATAAAGGGGACTACTGGAGTCCAGGTTAGCTTATTCACTCATTGAGTAAATAGCCGCTTGTGTCCTATGGGCCAGATTCTATTCTGAGTCCTGGAAAACCAATTTCTCACGTCTTCTTTGTTGACTCTTCAAACCCTTCAGGAAGAATCAGTGGCGCTATGGTTGGTTCTCCGCAGTACTTTCTACAAAACCCGTGATCACTCTGATTACCTGTGTCACTGGCACCTTTTCCATGGCCCATCCTGCTCACCAAACTGGGACTCCTCAAGGATAGAAACTGTCTCAGTTCCTGGGATCCCTGGCACCCAGCAACAGAAATTTAGGTGGTGAAAATGTGTTGGATGGTGTTTCCCAAGGCAGACTTTAGATAAAGCATCCTTGTTATTTCATTACATTTGTAGACTTCCTATTAATAGTCATTCCTTTCCCACACCTCAGGACTCTCACACATCATCATTTCTTTTCTCTACTTAACTGCTCTTGTCCTTTTCATGTGGGACCTCTGGGGTGTTCTTTCTTTTTCAGTTTCTTGTTCTTATTGCTCATTTGTTTCCTAAAATCTTTGACACAGAACTAAAATGTGATTCATTTAGATAGATAGTTTTAGAAGTAAAACTATCTATGGAGCTGTTTGGGGAAATATTTCTGAAGCTTTTGAAAAGCTATCACTCACTTCCTTATAATTGCTAATCTCTTTGGACCTATTCTGAGTAGAGATGGTTGAAGACTATCCCACAATTTCCTAGGTAAACACGCAGACTAGGCAAGTGTGTCCCCTGACCAGATCTCAGGCCTCAGGTGTCTTTACCTTGAAGTGTCTGCCTTGAAATTTTCTAAGATGTCTCTGGTGACTATAATGTTTTAAGTACAGATTGGGATGGTATGGGTCCTGTTCCCATTTTTTCACTTCAAGGCCCTCTCTGATCCTTTAATCATTGTGTGGGGTTGGACAGATACCCTGAGAAGCTTATAGGTTCAGAGGGCAACCTGATAGGTGGATCATTCTTGCTGGCCAGCACAGTATTTCTTTTGTGGTATGGTATGGAGACTGGGCCTCAAGAATGGTACTGACATGATGATTTTTGGGTGACTCTCACTCACGTTAGATACAGAACAAGTTCAAGGCTCTGGACTTTGGAAAATTCACTGCTTGTTCTTGAGTTTAAGTTACGTGTGTATACTTATGTGTTGGCTTCCGCCTGTATGTATTATGACCATGGCACCACCTCTGGTCTGTGGCAGTCTTGTGTGGAGAGTGGCAGCAGGTTTGCTTTATCCTTTGCACTCCTCCACTCGTGTCCAAGGAAGTCACTCACCCTGTCTGCCGGTTCCAAGCCATGTGTTTGTTTGGCAGTCCACTGGAAGTTACCACACCTGTCTTTTATGAGGGCTTTAGAGATTACTGCTCTAAAACCTCAACAAGCCTTTTGGATCTATATCCTCTCTTACCTCTGATCAATGCGACATGCTCTCCTGTTGATCTTAAGCCATGCAGAAGAAAGGATGAACATTCTTTGTGCAAATGAGACTGATCATTTCATTCTTCTCATTGGCCCCTCATCCATCCTGCCCACTTGCGTAAGGGTGAGGATGTGGTTAACATGGAAAGAAACCACATTCTTGAATGCAATGATTGTAGCAGAAAAAGTTCAAATATATACATGTAATTGGACTTGTGTTGGTCTATGATTATGCTGTAAAATTCCAAAAAGGAAATTTAACATGATGAGAAAACAAGTCATCATTCACATTTTCCTTCATACTCTAGATAACACTTGCACTTGGTTATCATCAGTGAAGCCCAGCAGTGACCTTGTAAGGAGTCTTTGTAAGCTGGTATTCATAAGTGTCATGATGGATACTGCAGTGTTATGAGTAATTGTGTAAACAGCATTGCATCATGGTATTAAGGAACTGCAGAGGCAGAAAGATCTATGCTATGTCAATACAAATAAATTCCAAAGAGCCATGACAGTGGGACTTCTTGAGAGAAGAGATATGAAATTAGCCAGGAACTGCACAATCGATGATAAATAACACAAAGAGGTAGTTCCTGAACCTGAGATAATGTCTAGACCTTATGAAGAATCGTCACATGCACCACTTGAGCAGTAAACAAATGTGTAAGCATCTCTTCCCTATCCATTGTGCTAAATCTTTGTCAATAAAGCGCTATACCTCACATGGACCTATAAGTTTTGGAATGAATTCTAAAATTGTGTTGTTTACACAGACAAGTACCCAAGAAAAAACTATTTTTCCAGAGCACTGCACACCCTAGTGGTGGCCCTGGAGATTTAAAAAAACACATCTTTTTAGTGCCAATATTTCAAAAGAACCACTCCCTGCCTATACGAGTGTTTCCTGAAGAACTTAGAGAATTGGATGAACATCAGAAGAAGGAAAAACAGGACAAGAATTGATGAAAACAGCAATAAGAATTAGGAAACATATGACTTAATGGTGGCAGAAACACATGAAAATTTCCCAGAGGTAGATAGCAGAAAAAGCAGTAAAACATCCAGAGGAAGTATACAGGAAAATGTAAAAGAGTGGAGCAATGAAATGAACCAAGATTATACTAGCAAGTATGTTAAGCTAAGCTGCTGTGACAAAGAGACTCCAAAAAATTTAGGCTTACCCTGAAGTTCATTTTTGTTTGCATGGGAGTTTATAGATAGGTAGTGCTACAGCTTCTAGGTGGCTCTGCCATTCTTACCATGTGGCATCCGCCTATGGATCTAAAGCAGGTAGTCTAGCTCTTATCATTTTCCAGGCAGTGGGATGGAGAAGAGGGACCAGTGGAGTAGATGTCCAGTTGCTTTAAGAGTAAGGTCTGTGAGTGGTGCCCATCATATCCACTCACAACCTCTTTGGCCAGAACTTTGATACACAGCTACACTTAAATGCAAATAAATCTTGTAATAGCTGGGTAGCCATGTACCCAGCTTAAAGTGTACTACTACCTAAGGAAGAGAAAATTGATTTGGGGGATTAACTGTTTCTTTGTGATATGGACAAATAGAGGCAATCAGCACTTTAAGTAAAATTAGTTGACATAACGGAGGCTGGGAAATGAACAGCTGCAGATATGAATCACTCTCTCTTCTAGCTGGAACTCTATTTTTACTCAAATAATCATATGTTTTGGAGTTATTATATAATATCAAAAGATTATTCTTCCTTGGTTTCTTGAAATGGTACCTCTCTTCTTCCCCTTCACCACCTCAAACTGTCCTTGTAAAAGAAATTCATTCATCTTTCAAAGATTATCTTCCCTATGGCTTCTTTCTATAAATAACTAATACTATCTTCTTTCCTTTTAGATTACATGTTGTAACTCTTGTTGAAAGTGCTGTTTCTTTTTGATTAGATTTTGTCTTGTTTACAAACAAAATTTGCCAGCCCTCTCAGCTTTTTCCTAAATGATAAAACTTTCCTAAGAGAAGAAGTCCTCTCAAACTTGTTTTGGATTCCCTGTAATGTCTAGCTTGGTGCTGGGGAGAGACAGCAAGTGCTCAATAGACAGCATTCATTTCTCTTGCTTTCATTTAAATAAATGTGAAAACTTTAGGGAGTTTATCCACCCAATATCTGAGATATCAAATCTAATTTATTCAGCTCAGATAGGTGATAAATGCAACAGATTCAAGAACTCAGGGATTACATGTGGTTCCATCATAAGCAGGTATTGTTGAAGAAGCGATGGTTTATTGTTTACAGATCTTGCACTTGGTAGAGACTACTGAGTTGCAAAGAGAGCTTTGCTTTTATACCAAGTATGAAACTCTGACTATGGGAGATAATGATAGGTTTTTAGTGTTGAATATAAATTACTCCTATGTATCCAGAATCTAAATAACCAGAAAGCTCAACCAACTAGAAAAACAAAACAAAATAGCAGGTAAAAGACTTACATTAAAAGCTAACTTCCCAGAAATACCAGGATTGGCTTTCTTTCCATCTGCATATCTATTTATTTTTCTAGACTAAATATATTTGTACTACTGGCAATTATTATTAATGTACCATATGTTTCTACCATATTTAATGATTAATCTTTTAAAAATAACTTTAGATTGTATTAAGGTGCTTAAAGAAAATCAGTTGAGAGGGATATAACATAAAATTATCGAAATTAGGATGAAATAAATATTTTTTTCAGTGTCATTGTTGAAATGATTTCTTATTCTTAGAAACTCCCAGTTATGCAAGATGGATTATGATCATAGCATAGCATTCTCCTTCTTAACACTTAATTGCCATTAAAGTCCAGTTTCTGTTTCAAATAATTTGCTAGTTATCAAAATAATGTAAAGAGATAGGGCAAAGGGGCGTGAATATACAATAAGGCAGATGAACAAATGTCAACTGTATTTATTAGTTTGCACAAAATATTCCAGAAATAAAGTAGAATAACGTTTAACTTACAAAAATCACTTGATCTTTGTAAATTTTGGCTTTCAAATTAATAATGCTGCAGTCTTTAGTTCTCTATTTTTTGGGATAAAGTTATTTAAATTTAAATCTTAAAAAGTATTATTTATATAAAGTATTAATTTACCTTTAATAGTCATTGTAAGTTGCAAAATAAATATGAACTAAAATATTTCATACAGTGATATTGGTAAACGACTGGACAGTAATATTTGATATATTCAAGTTTCAGCTATGCATCTTACCTTTCAACCCTTATGCAGTGTTTAAGACCAGCTTGTGCATGCAGTTCCAAATCTGGAATGATTTGTTCCCTGTCTAGAGTACTAGAACCTTAGAAAGCTTCAAAACAGTTTAAATCCATGGAATTATGATGGACTATTTTCAAATTCCATCAAAGTAGGTCATTATTGCTATTTTTTTTTACAATCTACATATTTTTTTCTCTTATCCCTTCCTTTTTTTTTTTTTAGAGTTGGAGTACCTAAAGTCAGTCTTATAAACTGAATCCTATCAAAATTAATGCACAAAATATATTATTGTAGCTATATGAATAATATACTGTTCACTGTTTTTACAGAAACATACCATTTTAAATTAATTATAGATACCTTCGAAGTGCTATTACCTCGTTGCTTAGGTAATCCTAAAAACTGAAAAGTGATCAGCTAAATAAATAAATAGGGCCTTGTGTAAAGCAAAACATTAAAGCTCTTTTTTTCTTTTTTTTTTTTAATCGTACTTTAGGTTCTGGGGTACATGTGCAGATCATGCAGGATTGTTGCATAGGTACATACATGCCCATGTGGTTTTCTGCCTCCATCCCCCCATTGCCCATACTATATCTGGCATTTCTCCTCATATTATCCCTCCTGAACATCCCCATCCCCTGCTGTCCCTCCCCTAGGCCCCCAACAGACCCCAGTTTGTGATGTTCCCCTCCCTGTGTCCTTGTGTTCTCATTGTTCAACACCAACCTATGAGTGAGAACATGCAGTGTTTGATTTTTTGTTCTTGTGTTAATTTGTTGAGAATTACGGTTTCCAGATTCATCCATGTCCCTACAAATGACACAAACTCATCATTTTTTATGGCTGCTTAGTATTCCATCGTGTATATGTGCCACATTTTCCTTGTCCGGTCTGTCATCGATGGGCATTTGGGTTGGTTCCAGATCTTTGCTATTGTAAATAGTGCCACTGTGAACATACATGTGCATGTGTCTTTATAATAGAATGATTTATAATCCTTTGGGTATATACCCAGTAATGAGATTGCTGGTTCAAATGGAATTTCTATTTCTAGGTCCTTGAGGAATCACCACACTGTCTTCCACAATGGTTGAACTAATTTACACTCCCACCAACAGTGTAAAAGTGTCCCTATTTCTCCACATTCTCTCCAGCATCTGTTATCTCCAGATTTTTTAATGATCGTCATTCTAACTGGCATGAGGTGGTATCTCAATGTGGTTTTGATTTGCATTTCTCTAATAATCAGTGATGATGGGCATTTTTTCATATGTTTGTGGCCTCATATATGTCTTCTTTTGAAAAGTGTCTCTTCATATCCTTTGCCCATTTTTGGATGGAGTTGTTTACTTTTTTCTTGTAAATCTGTTTTATGTTTTTGTCAATTCTGGATATTAGCCCTTTGTCTGATGGGTAGATTGCAAAAATTTTTTCCCATTCTGTTGGTTGCCGGTTTGCTCTAATGATTGTTTCTTTTGCTCTGCAGAAGCTCTGAAGTTTAATTAGGTCCCATCTGTCTATTTTGGCTTTTGTTGCCAATGCTTTTGGTGTTTTAGTCATGAAGTCCTTGCCTATGCCTATGTCCTAAATGGTTTTGCCTAGGTTTTCTTCTAGGGTTTTTATGGTGTTAGGTCTTGTATTTAAGTCTTTAATCCATCTGGAGTTAATTTTAGTGTAAGGTGTCAGGAAGGGGTCCAGTTTCAGCTTTCTGCACATGGCTAGCCAGTTTTCCCAACACCATTTATTAAACAGGGACTCCTTTCCCCATTGCTTGTTTTTGTCAGGTTGTCAAAGATCAGATGGTTGTAGATATGTGGAGTTGCTTCTGAGGCCTCTGTTCTGTTCCATTGGTCTATGTCTCTGTTTTGATTACTGTGGCCTTGTAGCATAATTTGAAGTCAGGCAGCATGATGCCTCTAGCTTTGTTCTTTTTGCTTAGGATTGTTTTGGCTATGCGGGCTCTCTTTTGGTTCCATATGAATTTTGAAGTGGTTTTTTCCAGTTCTGTGAAGAAGGTCATTGGTAGCTTGATGAGGATAGCGTTGAATCTATAATTTACTTTGGGCTGTATGGCCATTTTCACGATGTTGATTCTTTTCAACCATGAGCATGGGATGTTTTTCCATCTGTTTGTGTCCTCTCTTATTTCCTTGAGCAGTGGTTTGTAGTTCTCATTAAAGAGGTCCTTTACATCCTTTGTAAGTTTTATTCTTAGGTATTTTATTCTCTTTGTAGCAATTGTGAATGAGAGTTCACTTTTGATTTGGCTATTTGTCTGTTACTGGTATATAGAAATGCTTGTGATTTTTGCACATTGATTTTGTATCCTGAGACTGCTGAAGTTGCTTATCAGTTTCAGGAGATTTTGGGCTGAGATGATGGGGTCTTCTAAATATACAATCATGTCATCTACAAATAGAGACAATTTGACTTCCTCTTTTCCTAATTGAATACCCGTTATTTCTTTTTTTGCCTGATTGCTCTGGCTAGAACTTCCAATACTGTATTGTATAGGAGTGGTGAGAGAGGGCATCCTTGTCTAGGGCCAGATTTCAAAGGGAATGCTTCCAGCTTTTGCCCATTTAGTATGATATTGGCTGTGGGTTTGTCATAAATAGCTTTTATTATTTTGTGATATGTACCATCGATACCTAGTTATTGAGGGTTTTTAGCATAAAAGGCTGTTGAATTTTGTTGAAGGCCTTTTCTGCATCTATTGAGATAATCATGTGGTTTTTGTCTTTGATTCTGTTTATGTGATGGATTACATTTATAGACTTGCATATATTTAACCAGCCTTGCATCCCTGGGATGAAGCCTACTTGATCATGATGAATAAGCTTTTTGATTTGCTGTTGCATTCTGTTTGCCGGTATTTTACTGAAGATTTTTGCATCGATATTCATCATGGATATTGGCCTGAAGTTTTCTTTTTTAGTTGTGTCTCTGCCTGGTTTTGGTATTAGGATGATGTTGGTCTCATAAAATGAGTTGGGGAAGATTCCCCCTTTTTGTATTGTTTTTAATAGTTTCAGAAGGAATGGTACCAGCTCCTCTTTGTACATCTGGTAGAATTCGGCTGTAAACCTGTCTGGACCTGGGTTTTTTTAGTTGGTAGGCTAATAATTGCTGCCTCAATCAGACTTTGTTCTTGGTCTATTCAGGGATTCAACATCTTCCTGGTTTAGTCTTGGGAGAGTGCAAGTGTCTGGGAATTTATCCATTTCTTCCAGGTTTACTGGTTTGTGTGCATATAGTTGTTTGTAATAATCTCTGATGGTAGTTTGTATTTCTGTGGAATTGGTGGTAATGTCCCCTTTTATCATTTTTTATTGCATCTATTTGATTCTTCTCTTTTTTAGTAGTCTGGCTAGTGGTCTATTTTGTTGATCTTTTCAAAAAATTAGCTCCTGGATTTGTTGATTTTTTGAAGGTTTTTTTGTGTCTCTGTCTCCTTCAGTTCTGGTCTGATCTTAGTTTTGTCTTGTCTTCTGCTAGCTTTTGATTTTTTTTCATCTTGCTCCTCTCTTTCAATTTTGATGATAGGGTGTCAATTTTAGACCTTTCTTTGCTCCTCATGTGGGCATTTATTGCTATGAATTTCCCTCTAGACACTGCTTTAAATGTTTCCCAAAGTTTCTGGTATGTTGTGTCTTCATTCTCGTTGATTTTGAAGAACATCTTTATTTCTGCCTTCATTTTATTATTTATCCAGTCTACATTCAGGAGCCAGCTGTTCATTTTCCATGAAGTTGTGTGGTTTTGAGTTATTTCTTAATCTTAAGTTCTAATTTGATTGCACTGTGGTCTGAGAGACTGTTATGATTTCTGTTCTTTTGCATTTGCTGAGGAGTGATTTACTTCCAGTTATGTGGTCGATTTTAGAGTAAGTGTAATGTGGTGCTGAGAAGAATGTGTGTTCTGTGGATTTGGAGTTTAGAGTTCTGTAAATGTTTATTAAGTTCACTTGGTCCAGATCTGCATTCAAGTCCTGGATTTCTTTGTTTATTTTCTGTCTCATTGATCTGTCTAATATTGACAGTGGAGTGTTAAAGTCTCCCACTATTACTGTTCGGTAGTCTAAGTCTCTTTGTAGGTCACTGAGAACTTGCGTGATGTATCTAGGTACTCCTGTATTGGGTGCGTATATATTTAAGCTCGTTAGCGCTTCTTGTTGTATTGATCCCTTTACCATTTTGTAATGCCCTTCTTTGTCTCTTGATCTTTTTTGGTTTAAAGTCCATTTTATCAGAGACTAGGATTGCCACCCCTCCTTTTTTTTTTGCTCTCCATTTGCTTGGTAAATCTTCCTCCATTCCTTTGAGTCTATGTGAGTCTTTGCATGTGAGATGGGTCTCCTGAATAGAGCACACCGATGGATCTTGACTTTTTATCCAGTTTGCGAGTCTGTGTCTTTTGATTGGGGCATTTAGGCCATTTACATTCAACATTAATATTGTTATGTTTGAATTTGATCCTGCCATTTTGTTACTGGCTGGCTGTTTTGCCTATCAGTTGACGCGATTTCTTCATCGTGTTGTTGTTCTTTACCATTTGGTACATTTTTGCAGTGGCTGGTACTTGTTGTTCCTTTCCATGTTTAGTACTTCCTTCAGGAGCTCTTGTAAGGCAGGTCTTGTAGTGACAAAATCTCTCAGCAATTGCTTGTCCGTAAAGGATTTTATTTTCCTTCACTTATGAAGCTTAGTTTGGCTGGATGAAATTCTGGGTTGAAAGTTCTTTTCTTTAAGGACGTTGAATATTGGCATCCATTCTAGCTTGTAGGGTTTCTGCCGAGAGAGCCGCTGTGAGTCTGATGGGCTTTCCTTTGTGGATGACTCGACCTTTCTCTCTGGCTGCCCTTAGGATTTTTTCCTTCATTTTAACCCTGGTGAATCTGACGATTATGTGCCTTGGGGTTGCTCTTCTTGAGTATCTTTGTGGTATTCTCTGTATTTCCCCAGCCTTGTTAGGTTGGGGAAGTGCTTCTCTTGGATAATATCCTGAAGAATGTTTTCCAGCTTGGAATCATTCTCCCTGTCACATTCAGATATGCCTATCAAGCGTAGATTAGGTCTTTCCCATAATCCCATAGTTCTTGGAGGCTTTGTTTCCTTTCACTCTTTTTCTATAATCTTTCCTTCTCATTTTATTTCATTGATTTGACCTTCAATCTCTGATATTCTTTCTTCTACTCGATCGAATCGGCTGTTGAAACTTGTGTATGCCGCACGAAGTTCTTGTGCTGTGTTTTTCAGCTCCATCAAGTCATTTATGTTCTTCTCTAAGCTGGTTATTCTAGTTAGCATTTCGTCTAAGCTTTTTTCAAGGTTCTTAGTTTCTTTGCATTGGGTTAGAACATGGTCTTTTAACTCAGAGAAGTTTATTACCCACCTTCTGAAGCCTGCTTCTGTCAATCTGTCAAGCTCATTCTCTGTCTTATTTTATTCCCTTGATGGTGAAGAGTTGTGATCCCTTGGAGGAGAAGAGGTGTTCTGGTCTCTGATGGTTTCATCCTTTTTGTGCTGGTTTCTTCCCATCTTGGTGGATTTATCTCGCTTTGATCTTTGAAGTTGGTGATTTCGGGAGCAATCTCTGAGTAGACTTCCTTTCTGTTGAGGTTGGAGCTATATCTTTTTTGGCCTGTAGAGGCGCTGCTGGGCTGCCTTGGATTCAGTCATGCTGCTGGGTGGGTGGTCTCCCCCTGGAGTTTGTTTATGCAGGTGAGATTAGCACCCCTTCCCAATGGCTCTCTCCTTTCCCTCCTTCCCCTAGCTCGATCTTCCTGGCTGGTGTATTCGCTGCGAAGCTCTCTAGCGCACTGGCTTCAGTTTGAGTTTTGTGGGGGTGGGGCCTGCCAGGCCTTATGGCCTGTTTCCCTGCTTTCAACTCTGCCTCTTTCTGTGGGACAAGTAGTTCCGTCCCACTGGCGTTAGTCCAAACTTCCACCCAGGTCCCTGCTGACAACCTAAGGCACCAGGCAGGAGCTGTTACTCAGATTTGAATTGACAACCCACAGTGACCCTCAGTCCTGCCTGGCTCTCATAGACCGTGGGTTGCAGGAGGGATGAGGGAAACACAGGATCCAAATTGGAGCACTGAGGAGGTGAAGTCCCCAACCCTCTGAGCCGGCTACATGTTCCAGGTGGGGACGTGCCCTGCCCTGTCTCAGTTCGCCCTCCTTGGGTTGCTCTTGCCCAGCTTTGGCTTCGGCTTGCTTTCCCTGGGCTATTTTCAGTGACCTACCAGTCCCACCAAAACGAACCTGGAAACTTGCTTGGAATCCTGAAGTCCTCTAGCCCTCTGGTCTCATTCACTGGAAGCTGCATTCCGGTGTTGCCTCCTCTCGGCCATCTTGGTGCACCCCCACCACGTTACCAATAAATTTTCTAACTAATCAAACTTGGTAACTGATTGCAAATATAACAAAACTAATCCAGTTTAAATTCCATGACCCATTATTCAGTAACATTCAATGCCAGTATCCCAAATTCCTTGCCCCTACATTTCATTATCCCCATCTGGCAAAATCCTAACTCTAGATGAACTCAGCTACCCATTTTTTCTCTGCCTGTACTCATGCAGCCAAGGGTTACTGGTGAGAGTGATCTAAACAGGCATGTTAAATTATATTGTGACCATATCATGGCCAATCTTCAGTGAGCTCTCAAACTTCCCAGCAATATACATTTTCTCTGGAAAATTCACTCTCCTGTTTTTCAAAATGCTATTTCAAACCTTCCATACTTCCCCTTATTCTTAGTGGATGGCTTCATCTTCTACTTTATAGAGAACAGAAAAAGCATTGGATTGGCATAAGTTATCATCTAAATGACAAAAATACAACTTTACTAATATCTACAACCATTCTACTATTTTCTCCTATTATAATAGAGGAGCTGTCCTCTCTCCCGTCGAAGCTAACACCACCTCGTGTGCTTTAGGATCCCACCTTAAAGATGCCTTCTCATCTTATACCATCAACCTCTCCTTCTCAAAGGATCCTTCCCATTGATTTTTAAAATGTTCTCTTGTATCAAAACAGAAACACCAAGGCCAGACGCAGTGGCTCATGCCTGTAATCCCAGCACTTTGGGAGGCCCAGATGGGTGAGTCACTTGAGGTCAGGAGTTCGAGACCAGCCTGGCCAACATGGTAAGACTCTGTCTCTACTAAAACTATAAAAGTTAGCCAGGCATGGTGGCACACGCCTGTAATCCCAGCTCTGGAGGCTGAGGCAGGAGGGTCGCTTGATCCCGGGAGGCAGAGGTTGCCATGGGCCAAGATCACACCACTGTATTCCAGCCTGGACAACAGTGAGACTCCTCAAACAAACAAACAAACAAAAAACAACCCCAGGAACACTAAACAAATATTCATAACCTAAATTACTAATCTGTCTCTTTCCTTTCTCACATTTCCCAAAAGAGTTGTCATTTATACTGATCCCATTTGTTAATCTCTCACTCACTTCTCAACCCATACAAACCTGGCTTCTGGATCTAACACTCCACCAAAACAGCTTGAATTCCCTGTCACTAAGACCAAAGGACATAGTTCTTTCTTATTTTATTTGACCTCTTAGCAGTATTAGGCACCACAGTCCAATCTTTCTTTAATATTACTCCCTCAACTTTCATGGCAACATCCTCAATTTTCCTCCCATTATTCTGGCTGCTCCTGACCATCCTCCTTTGCAGGCTCATGCTGCTTCATCCGACTATTAGCTGTAGTTTCCCTCTGCTCTTCATATGCTCACCTATTCCTGCTGGCTTTAACTATCATCTATTGCAAGAAAATTTATGAGTTATTATCTCCAGCCTAGCCACTTCTCTGAGCCCCCAAACTCACATATCTAACTGCCTCTGCCTGGTTATCTCAGAAAGCACCTCAAACTCAAAATGCCCAAAACAGAACTCATGAGTCTGTTTCCAAACCTGATTTCCATCTGCTGCTTCCTCTTCAGTGAATAGCACCACCAGCTATCCAGTAGCACCAGCAAGAAACCGAGTCATCCTTCCCCTTCTCCCTCTGTAATACAATCTGTCAGGTAATTTCAGTTTTATCTCTTAAATATTAAATTCATCCACTTCTCCTCATCTTCACTACTCTGGTCCAAGCTACTGTCATCTCTCTCTGACTACTACGATAGCTTCCTTTTGTACGTGATTCCATTGAGTACCCCTCAAGTATGCATTCTCCACACTGCAACTGATATTTTCAAAACTTGAGATAATGAAAAACTTGAACATGGCTTATGATGTCCTGCTCCTGCATGGCCTGACACCTATCTACCTCTCCAGCCTTGTCTTGAACTATGCATGTTTTCTACAACAGTCTCAGGCTCTTTCAGTCTCTTTTACTCACTATGTTCCTTCTGACCTTGCTGTTCTGACTAGAATGCTCTTTCCTTTCCTTTTCACCTCACATACTCCTATGAATCCTTCAGATCTTAACCTAATGCCAATTCCTTTGAGGCTTTACTTGACTTCTATGGCTGAATTATACCAGCCTATTGCAGACATTTATGGCCCTGTATCTGTCTTCAGACATTTCTTAGTGTACTTTTTTTCCTTTTAGTATTACTGCCTCAGCTTTAAGTTCCATAAAGGCATAAATGATCCAGTTTTACATGCTATCATCTGCCTTGCACACTGTATGGCATATCTTTGGTGCTTTATAAATATTTTTTGTATGGATAGTGATAAAGAGCTTTAGATTCCTTTCATACACACATGACATTTAATTACATAACATTTTCAAAAGTATTCATTATCAGAGACTCTAACCTGTAGCAATACTCACACATTGCACCAAGATATATATGCAAGAAGATCCATTGCAACACAGTAATACCATCAGTCTAGAAACCACCTAAATAGTTCATTACTAGGAGAAGGGTTAAATTGTGATATATACACAGCTTGGAATATTATAAAGCAGTTAAATAAAATGGCACATAAAGATACCCTAGTTGTACTGCTGAGTAAAAAAGGCAAATTACAGAATATTATTAGTATGATCTCATTTCCAATACAAAAAGTCATTATATAAGGCTGGGTGTGGTGGGTCACACCCATAATCCCAGCACTCTGGGAGGCCAAGGCAGGCAGATTGCTTGAGCTCATGAGTTCAAGACCAGCCTGGGCAACATGGCGAAACCCCGTCTCTACAAAAAATAGAAAAAATTAGCTGGGTAGGGTGGCATGTGCCTGTAGTCCTAACTACTTGGAAGGCTGAGGTGGGATTGTTTGAGCCTAGAAGGCAGAGGTTGGAGTGAGTGAAGATGGCGCCACTGCACTCCAGCCTGGGCAACAGAGTGAGACCTCATCTCAAAAAAAAAAAAAAACCTCCAAAAAACAAAACAGCATATATAATTTGTGCCAGAAATATACAAAAGAAGGTCTGAAAGGATTAACAGTGATTATCTCTGAGATGTAAAATCGGCAGTGCTGTGAAGAGGAACTTCCTCTTCCTATACTTATTTATGTATTGTTTGAAGTGTTTTATACATTAATGTATTACTGTCATACTTTAAAAACTAGCTACAAAAGGGCAACATTCAAAATTCACCTTTGTAAGCTGAGTAGGATCAAACCGAAGAACCTTTTGGTTACAGCAGGGATAAATTCCAGTGCCAACAGTATTCACTGAACTTGCTGCAGAAGGATAAACCACTGTTTCTGAGTGGTACTGACAATGTGAAAATTCAGTACAGAGAAAGGCCTGAATAAAGAAACAGATAAAATCAACTATTATTTCCACAACAAAATTATACATTTCAAAAATACATGATCAAATATTATATGTTCCATTTATATGAAATATGCAGGAAAAAGCAATCTATACCGACACAAAGTAGGTTAGTGGTTGCCAGGGGCTGGAGGTTATAATATGGAATAGCAGCAAATGGGCACAAGGGATCTTTCTGAAGTGTTGGAAATGTGCTAAAATTGGATGATGGTGATGACTGTGCAACTCTAAATTTACAAAAAAACGTGAATTACAAATTTAAAAAGAGTAAATTCTGAACATAACCTAACTTAAAAAAATATAAAAAAATAAAATGAGTAAATTTTATGGCATGCAATTCTACCTGAATAAAACTATTAGACAGCAAAAAATGAAACCACCTTAAGCAAATTTCAGATGAATTAAACTGATCTTGATATACAATCAATTTTACAATCAATCATCTCAAATGTTTTCCAAAGAAAAATAAAATTTTGCTTCATTTGGTTACTCCTTGATGCATTTTTTTTTGAGACAAGAGTCTCGCTCTGCTGCCCAGGCTGGAGT
>CAUYQU010006750.1:0-31988 GCA_963574635.1 Cheracebus regulus
AGGGCAGGGGAGGGCGGAGGGCAGGGGAGGGCGGAGGGCAGGGGAGGGCGGAGGGGCGGGGAGGGCGGAGGGGAGGGGAGGGCGGAGGGGAGGGGAGGGGGGGGAGGGCGGAGGGGAGGGGGGGGAGGGCGGAGGGGAGGGGAGGGGAGGGCGGAGGGGAGGGGAGGGGAGGGCGGGGCGAGCGGCCGGCCCCCCTGGGCTTCGGAGCACACCTTCAGGGCCGCAGCAACGTCCATGTTCAGCTCCGTCTCAAAGGGGCAGATCTCAAAGGAGGGCTGGAAGAACTGCAGCTTGCCCAGACACCTGCGTGGGGGCCGCACGCTGATGTGGGGCCTGCCCTGCCAGCCGCCCCCACCCACGCGGACACGCGGCGCGGCACCCACTTCAGCAGGAGCTCCAGGCGGTGGACAGCGGTGCTGTTGGTGGCGGGGAAGTAGTCTCGGAGCCGGCGCAGCAGCTGCAGCCCGAACTCGGAGAAGGCGGAAAAGCTGTCGGCCAGGCTCTCCTCCTGCGGGGACGGGGCCCCTCAGTGCCAGCAGCCCCGACCGCTCACGGATGAGAAGAAACGCCGCCCGTGCCTCGCCCGCGGCATCCTCCCCGCGGCGTGGCCAGCCCAGCTCTGCCCGGAGAAGCACCCTCCGCAGGCCGCGCCGGCAGCTCACGCCGCTCCGGCTCCCGGCGCTCTAATGGGCGCCAGCTTGGCGGCTTTCCCCAGCCCTGTCCTACGTTCTGGCTGCCCCCTGAGGTGACTCCCATGAGTCTCCTTTCTGTGGAGCCTGAGTCTCGCCCACGTCACGTGGTTTGTCCATCTGTCTTTAACCCCCACGCGGGCAGGACTCTGCCCCTCGCCGCCCCGCACTGAACGGCCGGGCCCCCAGCACTCCCTTCCCCGTGGCTGGCAGGAGGTACCCGGCTAGGCCCACCTGCTCCTGGGGCAGCGAGGCCGCCTCCTCCCAGTGCGCCTGCATGTCCTCCAGCAGCCCCAGCAAGTAGCTGTAGTCCAGCGTGCGGGTCTGATGGTGGCGGCTGCTGACCTGCCAGTACCTGTGGGGCCCACCCCATGGTCGGGGGTATCCGGCCCCAACTCATCGAACCCCGCCCCTGCCCCGCACACAGCACCACCCCTCTCCCTGCCCCACCCAATCAGCACTGCCGCACCTACTCATGGCACCACCCCTTTCCTGTCCCACCAATCAGCGCTGCCATACCTGCTCGTAGCACCGCCCCTTTACCTGTCCCCCAATCAACGCTGTTGCACCTACTCACAGGCGCCATCCCTTTCACTGCGTCACGTACTCATAGTGCCGCCCCTTTCCATGCCCACCCAATCAGTGCTGCCTCCCCTACTCATAGCACCGCCCCTTTCCCTGCTCCACCCTCCCAGTCACCACATCCACTCACCGCACGGCCCCCGGTGCCCCACCCGCACACGCCCCGCCCACTCGTTCCACCCACTCACAGCACGGCCAGCTGCAAGGGTGACAGGTTGCTCTGGGCTCCGTGCAGGCAGAGGATAGTGGCGGCTGGCGTGCTGAGCTCTCCGCGCCAGCTGCTGGAGTTGGGCTGGGGGAGGAGGCCTGGCGTGGGTGGAGACGGGACGGCCCCCCATCCCCTCCTCAGGCCCTCTGCCGGGCTGTCCCAATCCCAGGAGCACCCACTACCTCCTCCGCCGGGTGCTCGCACCGCAGCACATGGCTGAGCAGCAGCAGGTGGCACAGGAATCCCGATCGCCCGCGCCGGCTCATGGCCGTGTCCCTCTGCAACGCCGAGCCCACCCGGTCACCAGCTCTGCCCCAGCCACGAGGGCCAGGGTGGAGGCCGGGGACGCCCACTTTCCCCACCTGCGTGGTGATCAGCTTGAGAACCAGGTGGCAGTCTCCCTGCACCCGCGAAGCACTGGAGCGTGGCTCCAGCTTGAACCAGCGGTCGACACCAGCCACGGGCACCTCCTGGGGGTGGCATGGGGGTCAGGCCCGCCAGCCCCTCCCGTTCTCCCTCCACGCTGACTGTGAGACCCTGGAGAGAACACCCCGCCTGGGCTTCCCTTCTCCCAGGAATGTGGGTGACAGGCAGTGGTGAGCCCTCAGGAGGCCCAGAAGCTGGAGCTCCTCCAGTGAGCTACCCCTCGAAGGCTGGGACAGCCCCCAGGCCCTCCCGTAAGCGTCACCCGACCCCCCACCCTGCTCACGCGGACAGGTATGTTGAGGCATCCCAGGAAGTCATCAGCGTGGTCCTCAGTGGGCCCTGCCGTCCCATTTGCGCGGGCTGACTTGACGATCTGTTTGAAGTACCTGGCCGCGGCGGGTGGCGGGCACCAGGCTGATGGCTCCTGAGGAGCCACCGCCCGCCAGGCCCCACGACGGAGCTGCAGACACAGGGGAGTGGGTAGAAAGGTCCCCCAGTCATACCTGCTCACGCCCTTCAGGCCGATGACTTCATTCAGCTTCCTGCACGCTTCTACCAGGGACACGTCGTCGTCATGATCCCTGGCGGGGAGAGGGGAGGACCTGGCTTGTTGGAGCCGCCAGCCCGGCCCTGAGTCCATCGTGCCGCCTCCCAAGAGGTGCCCATTCCCCTTCCCACCCTGCCCCGCGGGCACAGGGGCCTGTACCAGATGTCCAGGTGCAGCTGGTCTGTGTTCACGTCCTCAATCTCGCTACAAGGAGAACAGAGAGATGGCCGTGAGGGCCCCGGCACGGGGACCCCTGAAGCGAGGCTCTGCCCAGGCGGGGTCCGGGAGCACCACACGCTCCAGCTCTCCACACAGGCTGCTCAGGTCCAAATCCCAGTCCCGCCACTCTCGCCAGCCACATGCCTGGCCCCGGTGGCACACCGCCCACCTCTGGGCCTGTTTTCTCCTCTGGAAAGTGGGCACATGGCCCCACAGAGACGGGGAACCGCTGCGCGCCACCACCTTCCAGGCACAGCCCAGCTCTGGACCCCAGGCAGAGCCCCCCTCCTGCACCCAGACGGGGGAGGGCCTCACAAGAGGAAGTGCTCCTTCCAGACAGGGTTCAGGGTGCTGCTCTTCACCTCGGTGACCTGGAGGCACTTGGCGGGCAGGGGGCCGCTGCGCCTGCTGCCCTTCCGGAAGCCGAATCGCTGCTCCTTCTGCGCGCCGGGCTCCCTCGAGGCGCCCGAGGCAGGCAGGATGCCCAGCATGCAGTACGGGTCGCTGAAGCCTGGGCACGGAGGGTGGCTCAGCCCCGCCCCCACACCCTCTGCCCTCCACAGCCGAGTGTGCAGTACAGGTCGGTGACGCCTGGGCACGGCGGTGGTTCCGCAGCCAGGGTTTGCTGGGGCCCCACTCACCATTAGGGTCCTTGGCCAGAAGGTTCTTGGCACGCACGACAGAGACTTTCAGGGCGTACGTGGGGGCCTGTGGACAGAGGGGTATGGTGGGCCTGGTGGGCCGAGCTGCCCCCCCGGACACCCTGCTTGGCATGGGGGTGACAGGGCCTTGCCCCAGGCCCCACCACGCAGGCACCTGCCCAGGCGCGGTGGCCTCACCTTGGCCTTCCTCACTCGCTCGATGGCCTCGGCATGCTCCTCAGGGCTGGTGCCAAACACCTGTGAAGCATGGGTGGGTTGGTGGGCCCAGGCAACCCCTGAAGTGAGGCTGGCCACTGTCCTGGCACCTCGGGTTCAGCCCCAGTCACACACACCCGACCTCAATCCTCAGGGTGCAGGCGTGGGGGAAGCCTGGGAGGGAGCGGCAGAGGGTCTGTGCCAAGGGGCCCGGGCGTGCGGAGGGGCACATGAGCGCAGGCACAGGAATGGGGAGACGGGGGGGGGAAGGGGGAGTTCAGAGCACATGCAGCTGGGAGGGGGCCAAGTGTGTCCTTCAGGGTGTGTCTGTCAGCCTGTGCACACGTGTGCCTATGTCTGCGTATGTGCGAGTGTGTGTGTGTCTGCGTGTGTGGTCTGTGTGCACGTGTCTGTGTACATGTGTGTCTGCGTGTGTGGCCTGTGCGCGTGTGTCTGCGTACGTGGCCTGTGTAGTCTGTGTGTGCGTCTGTGCACGTGTGTCTGCGTGTGTGGCCTGTGTGCATGTGTAGTCTGTGTGCACGTCTGTGTGTCTACGTGTGTGGGCTGTCTGCGTGTGTGGCCTGGGGTGCGTGTGTGGGTACCCGTGCAGCCGTCTCGGTGTGCGGAGCAGGGAGCGGGGCGATCGTGTGTGCGGTGTGGGGTGGTGGTTGTGAGTGTGGGGGGGGTGTGGAGGTTGTGTGTGTGTGGGTGTGTGTGTGTCTTCGTGTGTGGCCTGTGTGCGTGTGTGGTCTGTCTGCGTGTGTGGCCTTGTGTGCGTGTGTGTGTACACGTGCAGCCGTCTGTGTGTGCAGAGCAGGGATCGGGGAGATCCTGCGTGCTGTTTGGGGTGGTGATGGTGTCAGCGGGTGGGGCGGGCTGACCTGCTGGAGGTAGCCGAGCAGGGCCTCGTCGTCGTCCACCTGGTCAGGGCCCATGGTCCCGGCGCGGTGGAGCACCGTGTACAGGGCCTCTCCGTACAGCATCTCCACCTGCAGGTGGGGACGGTGGCCACGGTGCTGTGTGCCAGGCCCCCAGCCCTTGGCAGCCCCTCCTCCACCGCCTCAGTCACCGACCCACCCCGGCTCTCCGCTGTCACCAGAGACACACACACAGAAGGTGCCTATCACCCGCTGCAGACCCAGCCTGGTTGGGACCCCATCTTTACCTCCTCCGGGGTCAGGGCTCTCAGGCCACGGCTGGGGTCCACAGGCTCCGGGGGTGCTGGTGAGCCGCTGCGCAGGGGGACCTGTGTGTGGGGCCCGGGGTGACATTCCTGAGGGCGGGGAGGGCTCCAGACCTGCAGCTGGGAGGACAGGCGGTGCCCCAGGAGGTGGGAGCAAGGGCGGGGGGAGGGGAAAAGGGGGGGGAGCCCCGTGCGGGGCGGAGGTGGGGGCCCAGGGACGCCACCCTCACCTCGGGGCACGGCAGGCCCTGTCTGCCTTCCCCCTTCTTCAGCATGAGGCGCATCTGGGCGAAGAACTCCACGCCGTCCCCTGGTTTCCTGGAGGAAGGGCTGGGTCAGCACGCTGGCCCCTGCTGGAGACCCTCGACTCCAGGGGCAGGTGGGGCCGTGTGACGTCCACACTGTGGCATGACTGAGCGAAGACCCTCCTTCCCGCCCAGGGGGGCCGGGGCCAGGGCGGCAGTGTGTGAAGTCTGGCAGGAAATGACCATGTGACCCTGTGGGGCTGGGCCCCTGGGCACCCACCAGGCCCCTGTGGCCGGCTCCTGCGGGTTGGCGCTGGCACTCCCTGGGTCTTGCTCAGCCCTGCGGCGGAAGGACGGGCACACCTGCACCTGCCTGAGCACGGTGCTCTTGATGTCCAACAAGGTCGACATGGCGGGCGGGCGGCCTATGGCAGAGAGCACAGCCCACAGCCTCAGGTCGTGCACTTGATCCTCTGAGCACCAGAGGCCACGGCAGGCCTGGGGGCAGGGCGGAAGCGGCTGGCAGAGGCCCAGGCCTGGGAGCTCGCCCACGGCCTGGAAGGTGCTGGGCACTGCCCCCACACCCGCTGGGGGACCTGCTAAGCACCCCCATCCCTTGCAGGGCAGCTTCGGGGAGGAGGCAGAGGACACTGTGGAAGGTGGGGCTGGTGCCAACCCGGTTCCCTCTGGGGGCTTCTGGGATCTCACTGGAGAGGGAGGTGCTTGCCACCCCCGCCCCACACACCCCTGCCCCGACAGCACAGCGGGCGGTGTCTGTCTCCTGGGGCTTCACTGAGAGGACCAAGACCTGGGCAGCAGCACTTGGCTCCCACAGCCCTTGTGCCCACTCTGGGGCCAAAACGGATGCCAGGCACCCTACACAGGAGATAAAAATATCGCTAGATATTTGACATCCCCTATGACAGAGGATCCCGGTGAGAACGGCCCATGGGACTTTGTCACCTTGACAGCAGGGGGGCCGGTAGCCTGGGCTGTACCCTCATGCCCAGGTAGGGCGGCCAGTGCCCGCATGGCCAGGAGGCCCTGGAGGGGGCTGCCAGGGGGTCCTCGCTCACCAAGCACGGTGGGGGTCAATGCCCCCTCCTGCCCCCAGGGGCTGGTCAGCAAACCTGAGGTGGATAGGGGAAGGTGGGGGTTGGCATCCCCACAAAGCAGGGCCTCCTCCCCGCAGTTGGTACAAACGAGAACATGAATCGAGCCGGGCCCCACTGGAAAATGCCAGGCATGGGGTCACAGCTCCCGCTCCCTTCCAGTCCAGCCGGCTTCAGTTACCCTCATGTTGCCAGGGCAACTGAGCCACCCGCAGCCTCCTGCTTAAAGCAGCAGCTGGGACAGAGCTGCCCTCTCCCGAGGCCTGGAGCCTGGGCCCAGCCAGACCCCTGCCCAGAAGCCCCCTGGAAGGCCCCATCCACTTTGTTTTGTTTTGCTGAGATGGAGTCTCGCTCTGTTGCCCCGGCTGGAGTCCAGTGGCGAGACCTCGGCTCACTGCAACCTCCACCTCCCGGGTTCAAGTGATTCTCCTGCCTTGGCCTCCCAAGTAGCTGGGATTACAGGTGCCTGCCACTACACCCGGCTAATTTTTGTATTTTCAGTAGAGACGGGGTTTCACCATGTTGGCCAGGCTGGTATCGAACTCCTGACCTCAGGTGATCCACCTGCCTCAACCCCTCAAAGTGCTGGGATGACAGGCGTGAACTGCTGCTGCCCAGCCCGCCTGCGTCAGGGAGGAAGGCCGGGTGGTACCAACCTGCACAGCCCCTTCAACAGGGGCAGGATGATGGCTAAGACATCGCGGGCTCCTGAGACCCTCCTCCTCCGCACCACCAAGCCCAGGCACTGCCTCCGCCCTGCATGGGCCCCCAGCGGCCCCAGGGAAGTCTCCTCCCTCCTCTGTGAAAACTGCCCCAGAGCCAGGCCTCTGCCCCACGAGAGAGCCTCGCCGGCCTGAGTTCCAGGACACAGCACTCCCCTGGGTCTCCAAGGCCCTGGCCTCACGTTCTGGGTCCCCTCCCTTGCCAGTGCTCTCGTCCACCTCAGCAGGGTGCCCTCTGGGCTGGGCACACTGGCCCTCGCAGGGGGCAGTCATTCTCATGGGACAGGAGAGGAAATGAAGACCCAGCAGGTTCCACGCTCGCCCAGGATCTCACGGGCAGTTGGCGGCAGGAGCCAGGTTAGTCCGCACCTGCCCAGCGTGCCCAGGTCAGCTCCCCTGGGCTGCACCAGACTCATAAGCTCAGTGGGCAGCACGGGGGCCTGGGCACGCCAGGTTCTAAACGGACCTTGTCAAGCCAGCTCCCGGGCCCCTGCTGCGTCTGTCTGTGGGGGTTCAGGGTCACCAGCCCCAATCTGTACCCACACCAGCTCAGACACCATTCCTGGACATCTCATCCTGATTCCAGGGTCTCTGCAAGTCCCCGAACCCTGGATGCAGGCGCTCACGGGGCCAGACCCTAGAGCTGAGGACAGGAAGGAGGGTTTGCAGCGCCTACTTTATGAGGAGCAATGCTTCGGGGGGCCTTACCTCCTTCAGACCTATCAGTGCCTTCCCCTGGGAGCCTCCCCCAAAGATGGGGGGCTCGCTGCGCTGGGTACAGTGCTTCTGGAAGCTGTCACTCCCACAGCCAGTCGTGACGTCCCCAGGGGCTTGGGAGTCACAGGCCCCCCTTTCCCTCCCTTGCTGGGTGGAAGAGGCTGCTCCCCCTACAGCCCCCCGAAGCCAGCGGAGTCGCCGCTGCTGAAGCTGTTGCCAGGGCAACCGCCGACAGCATGTGCGTGTGACGGGGCGATGGGGGCTTGCGGTCCTGGAGACAAATGTGACGCAGGAGCTAAGCGGCCTGAGCTTCGGGGATGGGGAGGGTGTCTTTGTGAGAACAAGATGTTCCAGGCAGAAAGAGGGGGCTCGGCGCCCGCCCCGCATTTTCCTCTCCACACACCTCATCCCCAGAGTGGCCCAAGAGGGGTGCCCTCTGCTCCCTGCACCTCAGATGGGCAAACGGGGGCACGGGGCTGGGAGCCCATCTAAGGTCCCAGAGCCAGCAAGTGGGGCCAGGAGCTGCTGCCCAGGTCTCTCTGGGGTCCCCAGTGCTGAGCTCCTGGGACAACCAGCTGGGCTGGCTGTCCTGACCCTAACCGCAGCTCCTGCCCCTCCCGCGGCCTGTTGCTAGGATGGGGGCAATAGTGGCGTCTTGGCACAGGTGTATAGAAGACGTGGCTCATCCTGGGTGCGCAGAAACCCGTTCAGTTCCCCTGGAAACCCCAGGCTGCCTGGGCAGCAGATAGCCTGGCTGCACCCAACTGTGTGGGCCCTGGGAGCCACAGAGGCCTTGGACCATGTCCCGGTCAGGGACTTCATCCAGAGCTGCTGTGAGTCGTGGGCATACGCCTGTCACCCCCGTGCATCTGTCTGTGACCAGCACGGGAAGTACTGCTGCCTGGGTGGCTCTCAGCACTTATGGGGCAGCGGTGAGCCAGCTGCAGGGGACCCCCCCATCTCTCCCGTGGGCCCAGATGTGATGTGACTCGTTCCCAGCCTCTCACCCTGGGACGGTAGCACAGGGCAGCAGGAGCACACACTCTGCTCATGCCCAATGCCAGGGCCAGGACCCCGCTCCCATCCGTCCAGTGAGCAGAGGGAGGACCGCCACGGAGCTCCTGCCTTCTGGGCACCGGGGCTGAGCCACACACGCCCGTCCCGTTCCACCATGCTCCCTGGCTGTTCCCCAGGCCTGGGCTGAATGGGGAATGACATTTTGCAAGAGGATGGCACGTCTCATTTCACAGCCCAGGGCAGGGGCCACTTGCCAGGAGCCCAGATGTGAACCTGGGACTCAAGCCAAGCCGGCTCCTGCCAGGCCATTTGGGGGTTCGGGGCAGGGTGGGGGGCGGTGAGAGCGGAGCCCGAGGGCCGCAGAGCAGAGGCTGGGTCAGCCTTTCTTACCACATTTAGGGCCGGGGTTGGCGGACGGTGCCCTGGGTGTGTGCCTGTGGGGGTGGCAGGATGTGTGCCCACAGGCTGGCTCTCCAGGCCGTCTTCTTGGGCTTCCCTGCTCATCGTCCCTCAGCCCCTTCACCAGGCCCTGGGGGTGCCCGCGGGCCTCTCCCTCATCTCACTGACTCTTCCAGACAGCCCATGCACGCGAGGCACTGCCCAGGCGCAGGTCACCTGGCGCCCCCTACAAACGCTGCTCCTGGGGTCTCATTCCAGTCGAACCCTGGGAATCTGCATTCTAACAAGCGCTGCCGGTGGCCTGCGCTCCCTGAAGCCTGAGAGCGCCCACCAGGGGCGCCAGAGACCAGAGCCCCGGGGCCTTCTTACCACCGGTCACCTGTGTCGGCGCAGCGCTCCCTCCTCCCCCTGCTCTCCGACCTCCTCCCTGCCCTCCTCGCAGCGCCGGTTTCTGGGACACCGGGGCTGTAGGCGCCCCGGGAGCCGCACCCCCAGCTCTCTGGGGGGGTCTCTCCCCTTGGAGGGGGTGGGCGTTCTGAGGGGAGTTTGGGCGGGACTGGTGTGTCATTTTAAACTCCTCCCCCCAGATCCCAGCCTAGGCAGGAGCCCACAACCCCTTGCGGAGTGGGGCTGAAGGAGGGGCGGGCTTGCACTAGCAGGGATTTTGGGGGGACTACGGCCCTACAGGGACCCGCAGGGACCGGGAGGGACGAGGGCGCTGGTGGACGCAGCCCGCCCAGGAGGGCCGCTGGGAGGCCGGGGCCCCGTCTGGTCCCCTGGGGAGGAGATGCGGGGGTCGAAGCCTCGCTTGGCCGCCCAAGTTCGGGGGAGGCTGTCGCTGGCGCCCCGATACGCTCCCCGTCCCTCCGCAGTGCGGACCCCGCTGCCGCACCCGCTCCTGCGCGCTTGGAGGGGAAATCCCCCAAGAGCCCGCCCCTCCGAGGATACGCGACCTCAGTTTCCCCAGGCCCGAGGGGGGAAACTTCGAGACCTTCCCACCGCCCCCTACGCCTGGGAGGCCACCCCCGCGCCGCCTGGGGGCCCCGTGCCAAGGGGGCGGCGGCCGTCGGTCGTCCGGGTTGGGGCGCGGGGCCGAGCCCGACGGCGCCCAGCGGCACCGGCTGCAGCCCGCGGCACTCACCGAGGGCCGGGCGCGGGGAAGGGGTCCTGGGGCGCCGCGCTGGAGCACCAGCTCGGGACGCCGAGGCACAGCGACCGCTCCCAGCCACGCGCGCCGACGACTGAGCAACTGCGGGGCGGACCCGCAGAGGGGGGCGGGGGCGGGACCGTAGCGAGGGGCGGGGCCTGACCGCGCTCGCCCCGCCCACGGTACCTGCTTCGGCCCCGCCCCCCGCGCGCTCTGCGCCTGACGGGACGGGGCGGGGGTCCCTGTGCCCGGAGCCGGGCCGGAGTCCCCTCCCCAGGGGTGCGGGGTTGTCAGCCCACAGGTGGCTGCGGGGCTCGGCTGCCTCTGGACCCCGCCTGGCCGCGCGCGCCCTCCCCGCGGCGCGTGGGGGCTGGGAGGGGGTTGTCGGCGGAGTCTGCTCCGCGGAGCCCCCGGGAAGCCAGAGTCGCCAACACCGGCCGCGGCGCAGACCTTTCCGGAACGGCTTGGCTCAGGGACCTCGCCGCTCTCTTCTCCGGGCGGGGGTGTGTTCTGCAGGGATCCACTCGGGACGCCCCGCGCCCACGCGGACGGCCGGGAGCGATCGTCCCTGGGGCTCCGGTGAGGGCCCAGTTGGGCGCTGGTGGGGTCACAGCCGGCCGGAGCCCCTGGGGTCTGAACTGGACCCCGCCGGCCCCTCCCGGGCCGCTTCCCACCCTCCCTCTGCCGCAGGGTCCTCGAATCCCCCCACCCCACCGAGCCCGCAGTCTCCCGCAGGGCTTGTTAAGGCATGGATGGGTCCCGCTCCCAACTCGCTGGTCCCCAGCCTGGGCGGGGCCGCGATCTGCATTTTTTCCCTCTTTTGAGACGGAGTCTCAAAAAATGCTCTGAACCGGGCTGAAGTGCAGAGGCGCCATTTCGGCTCCCTGCGGCCTCGAACTCTCTGGCCCGAGCGATCCTCCTCCCAGCCTCCTCAGGAGCTGGGACCACCCGCGGCTAATCTTTTTTACTTGTGGAGATGGGGGTGCCTCCCTATGTTGCCCAGGCTGGTCTCGAACTCCGCGGCTCAAGGGATCCCCTTGCCCGGCCTCCTAGGGCGCTGAGGTCGCAGGTGTGGCCCTGGCGCCAGCCCGGCTAGCACCTGCACTTCCCGGCTCCGGCCTGCTGCTGCTGCGGGTCGGGGACCGCACTTGGAGAACTCTGGGCTGAGGACGGCCCTGGGCGTCCCAAGGCTCTCTGACTTCCTGAGGGTGCACTGGCCCTTGGGTCCCTACCTGCGCTTGGACGGATACGGCTGAACACTCACAGCCCTTTGGGGATGTGGGGGTCGGACACTGGAGTTTTCACCCAAAAGGGCACGTCCCTAACGGTGGGGCTCCTGCCTCGTAACAGAAAGGGAGGCCTGCCCCCCCGCCCCCCGCCCCAGGTCAGGCCCAGAGGCAGGCGTGGCGCACTCGGGGCCGCTGGGGTGGGCTGGGCTGGGCTGAGGGGCAGCCCAAGGCCAGATGGGCTTCCAGAACACGGCTCCTCGAAGGGAGGGGGCCGGTCTGCCAACAACTGTCTTGGCTTCTGGATGCCCACCCACTCACATCCATGCCCTCCCCCACCTGTCTGCAGAGTGGGGGGCAGGACCACCGGGTGGGCTCTCCTGGAAGCTCCTCCCCGGGCCCTTCCGCAGCCTGACCCAGCACATCCAGGCCGGCTCGGGAGGGCAAGGAGCTGCCTGGGACGGGGAAGCGGGGAGGGGGCTGGCGGGTCTGCAGCCTGGGTCTGGGAGTGACACCCCCGCCTCTGCAGTCTTGCACCAGGTTCTGCCCACCTGTTGGAACCAACACGGGCCGGTTGCCATGGCGATCACACCGGCTTTGGGTGAAGGGACAGGCTCTGCTGCTGCGGTAAACAGGAAATTGGGAGGGGCGGCCGCTGCTCAGCCCCAAGGGGGCAGCAGCCCTGAGAGCGACGCGGCCGTCCTGGAGGGGAGCACCTTGCAGACCTCTCTCCACTTCTAGGTAGGGAGACTGAAGTCTGGAGATAGGAAAGAGCCTTTCCAGGGCCACAGTCACAGGCTGAGCCCCAGAACAGCCCTGGGCCTCGGTTTCCCCAGGATAGGACTCTCCCCTCCACAGACGTTCAGTGCGAAGTCACCGGATGCACGGGCTGAGTGATGTCCCACTCAGTGACCGATGCCTTCACTTTCTGAGGCCGAAGTCAGGCTGACTTGGCTCAAGTCCCGGCCTCTTGCTCACCCCAGCCCCAAGGTGACCCTCCACTGCCTGTGCCTCCGTTTCCCTCATCTGTAAGATGGGGACAACAGCAGCGCCCACCTTGGGTGCAGGTAGGGGGGCCTCCGTGAGCCAATCTCAACTCACAGCAGCTCAGCCTCCGTCCCAGTTGGTGGGGGTGGGAACTGCAGCCGCCCAGCCAGAGCTCTGGCCCCTTCAGTGACCCAGTTTACCTTTCTGTGGCTTGGGGCTGGAAGCCCATCCTTACACGAGTCCCCTCCCACGAAGAGAGAGGGCAGGAGAGGGGCCGCTCACCCTCCCCGCACCTGAGCCAGGCCTCACTCTGAAGGGGCGCCTCTGGCCTCAGACCCGAGGACAGACAGCTGCCGTGCTCCAGGGGGCCCACAGGTGCAGGAACGCCTCCCTGCGATGTGTGGGGACACAAGACCACCCGCCCAGACGGGGTCAGAGCCTGGGGAGGCTGTCGGGACATTGGGCTGCTGCTGCAAAGCTGAAAAAAGCTACTTTTCCGGCCTGGTTCTTTTCACATTCTCAGGACTTTGTGCTGGGAAGCGGAGGGCAGGCAGGGAGGGCGGCTTTTCCTGCTCAGGGCCGGGGAAACCGGCTCTGGAGACACAGGCTCCGCGGCTGCTGAAGCACGCACGTGAGGTCACCGCCGTGTCAGACGCCCACTCCTGTTCCACACTCAAGAGCATAGTGCAGGGCCCAGTGCTACCACCCTCCGGCGCCAGCCCTAGGAATTGCAGGCACAGCCTCCCAGAAGTCCCTGCCCCCAACTCCCCTCTGGGGACCCAAGCAGGGAAAGAGGGGCCAAGGAGAGCTCATGGGACCGGAGCCCAGGGACTCTAGCCAGGGACCCTGCCAGCCCCGGAGCTGGAGGACCCTGAAGACTGCCAGAACCTGCTCCTTGCCCCCACCACCCCTGGGGTAGAAGTACCTCAGCAAGAGAGGGGCTCTGGGTGGGAGGGCCCCGGCCGGGGTCTGGCCTCACGCCGAGAGCCCACCCGGCAGCTCCGGAGTCTTGCTACCGCGCCTGCTGGAGGTGAGCGCCCAGTGCCACGCTGGCGCTCTCAGGCCTCTGTGCTACTGCAGCATCTGAGGGGTCTAGGGCGGGGTGGGGGCAGAGAGGTGGGCCCAAGACAGGGTCCCACCAAGACCCCTAACAAAGGCGACTGGTGTGCCAGAGCCCAGCAGGCAGCACAGCTCCTGCTGCGGTGAGGCCTGGATGGCAGGGAGGATGGCGCCCTGTCCCTTGGCCAGGCTTCCCACCAGCCTGAGGGTGGGGGTGTCAGAGGCCTCTTCCCCGAGAGGTGGGCTTCTGTGCTCACCATGGTTAGGGGCCCGGCGGGGAGAGGCCAGGCCCTCTGCGCCCATGGTTCTGTGCGGAGCTGGTGGTGGGAGGCAACTCCTCCAGGCCTGGAGGCTTCAGAGTCCCTCCTTAAAGGCACAGCCCGGGTCAGACGTGGTGGCTCACGCCTGTCATCCCAACACTTTGGGAGGCCAAGGTGGGCAGATCTCCTAAGGTCGGGAGTTTGAGACCAGCCTGATCAACAAGGAGAAACTCCGTATCTACTAAAAATACAAAATTAGCCGGGTGTGGTGGCGGGCACCTGTCATCCCGGCTACTTGGGAGGCTGAGACAGGAGAATCGCTTGAATCCGGGAGGTGGAGGTTGCAGTGAGCCAACATCTAGCCAGTGCACTGCAGCCTGGGTAACAAGAGTGAAGGCCCAGCCCGCACGACGGGGGAGTGGGGACTCGCCTTCTTTGGTGGAGGGCATCCTGGAGGAAGCATCCAGGCCACACACGCCCGTGGTTTTCTTGTGCCTGTTCCTACTTTTTCCTAAGAGCTGGATAAGCTGGCCTCCTGGGAGGTGTGGGAGTCTTTGGGCCAGGCTGGGCCGGGACAGGCATGGTGGATGGGACCGTTGCCCCAGCCCCCTCCCACCCAATGGGCCAAAGCCAGGAGCCCCCACCCCAACTGGGCCAACAGCTTCCCTAGACCAGGCAATGCCTGGGGGCTTCAGGCACCTGTTCCCGTCTCCCGAGCAGGTGCTTCAGGATGCCCCGTACCCAGAATCAGGGTAGCCTGGGGATGAATCCCAAACCCAGCCCTCCCAGGCCCCTCCCTGCTAGAGCTGGCTCAGACCAGCTGCAGCCAGTCTGAGTCAGTGCAAGGCCCTCCAACGTGGCAACTCATCGTCATGGCAACCAGGGAGGCTTTGGGTCCAGGAAGGTGAGAGGACCTGGGACCAGCAGCGTGGCCAGGAGCCTGCGTTCCCCGGGGGTAGTGGCCAACATGGTGGCCACATCTCCTAACCTCCTCCAGTCCAGCCAGACCCAAGTCCCAAGGGACCTGAGACACGGAAGGCACATGCGGCCAGCCCGACCCCCAAAGCCAAGGGAGGGCTCCCCTAGAGCCAGCTCAGGCCTGGCTAGCCTGTCTGCGGGGGGCTGGGCTCCCTGCACCTGTGCACCGGCCGCCCTGGATGGGCCCTGAGGAAAGCTCTCTGCACACCTGGGGTCCCTGCCCTCTAGGAGGTCCCCTGCCAGGAGCAGTCAGAGCAGCCTCGGGTCCCAGGGAGAAGACCCCTAAAACAGGCCAGGGAGGTGTAGGCAGGACCGGAAGGGAACCCTGAGGGGTGCGGCAGCCCTGGCCCACCCCGCACAGCCCAAGGGAGCCGGGGAAAGGGCAGGAAAGGACACACCCAGCAGGCAGCAGTCTGTGCAAACGCTTTAATTGGTGGATTCTCAGATACAGTGGTTAATTCATTGCCCGCAATTCTCATTCTGAGGCACCTCATGCCGGGAACACACCTTCCCTTCCATTAAACAGATGACCGTGTTTCAGAGCTGTTACAAGATCCATGTCCCCATGAGGCAGAGGACTGTGACTACACAAGGAGCATTTCCTTAGCTGAAGTCACTACAATCGGCTAGAAACATCCGTTACTTTAGAATACATTAACTATAAAATATATTGAATTTCCATATATATGAACCATTTACATGTGTAACTAATCCTAAACATAGTTCAGTCATACAAAATAAGACATTCTGGGAGTGGGCTACAAATACTCAAAGCGGCTAAATTCCCCAGGTAAGGCCCCCTGCGTTATAAATGCGCCGAAAACAGCCAAGCTCAGCGCCCTGCAGAAGCCGGAAAAGCAAACAAGGCACTCACTCGTACCCAGAGCCGCCAGCGTGGCTGACTTCGGAAGTCCCCTCGCCCACGGCGGTAGGGGTCCCTCACAGACCCGGAGGGCACCGAGCTCCCCATCCCAGGCCCTGGGCCGCCCTCCCTTGCACTCTCTGCACCCACCCCGCCCCCTTGGGACCCTGCACTTGGGCAGCTCCAGCTGCCGGGGTGTGCCAGGGCAGGAGGGCCACCTCCAGCCCTGGAGCTCAAAATGACTGAGGAGGGCCAGGCTCGCTAGCATGGGGAGACTGGGTGGGCCCGGAGTGCCGGGAGTGCCGGGCCGCATCCCCCAGGCCTTCCCATCTCTGTCCAGTGCACCTTCCTGCTGGGTGGTGACCCAGCCAGGCCACTTCCTATGACGGCTCAGCCCCAGCCCGGGCAGCCGCACGAGGCCCGGCTGGCCCAGCCTTTGAAGAGGGCTCAGCGCCAGGGCTGCTTCTGAGGGGCACAGCCTCCCGGGGAGAGACCACTCAGGCAGCATCAGGACAGAGACTTCCAGACACAGGCTGCCCAGGGCTCTCCACCTGGCGCTAAGGGTCAGGGCAGCCCTGGCGGGGCCAGGCTGTGGGCAATGCTGGGGTGGTCGCAAAGCTGCCTCCTGAGGGCGAGGGACAGACACCCGAGGTGGCGCCCGCGATCCAGCCACTGAGGAGGCTCAGCCACTGAGCAGTCCTCATGCAGCCTCAGCCCTGGTCTGGCCCTGGCCCCGTGGCCCCCAAGACAGCTGGCACCACGGCACACCTGCCAGGGTCCCCACGCCAATCCCGACCGACGCAGATCTTAACTGCCCAGTGCTCTCCAGCCGGAAGCCCTGGGCGGGGAGCACAGAAACCTCACAGCACTCTGTCACAGTCCTATTTACAAAGATCCAGGGCAAAATGGAGCCACGCGGTCCGGGCGCGGCGGCAGCGGACAGGAGAGCCAGGTCCTGGCCCTGGGGGGGCTGCAGTCAGGAGGGGAGGGTCGGGCACTCGGAGGCCACCACCTCACACTTTCAATGACGATAATGCAACCAAAACCTTTATATAAACAGTTTATTTACTCTAAACAGCAACACAGACAAAACGCCATATAAACACAAAGGAAGTGACGCAGGCCTGGGCTGAGCTGAGCCCAGGCCCTAGAGGAGCGGCGAGGGAGGGCGCATTTCCAGACAGCCAGCCGGGGCGAGTGGAGCTCTGCACGTGAGAAGCATGCCTGCGTCCCAGAGCGAGGGCTCGCTCCTGGGGGACTTACCCAAGTATAAAAGTTTATCATTTTACAGCAGTTGAAATACTGACATCAATATTAAAATAAAAGCAAGTTTTACATACCAATCAAAATACAAAAGACTGAAGGAAGAGACCCTGTATGAAAAACGGGCAATTGAGCGAATCGAGACTGCGTACCCGCGGCGGCAATGGAAGATGGCGCCCGCCCAACCCCCCCAGGTGACTCGTCATTGTACGGAGCAACTTTAGATTTGCAAAATTGTAAACAAGTTCTTGCCAAACCAATCCCTTCCTTTCTGCGAGGCCACAGGCTGCTGCTTATGAGGGTGCGAACTTCTTGGCTTGTGCTCGGACCCTCTTCTCATACTCCACTCTGTTTTGGCTGAGGAGGTCAAAAGAGAAGAGGCAGTTAGGAGGCCAGCAGCCCGGCCTGCATGCTGGCCCGGGGCCGGCTCGGCGGACGGGACCTCCTGGGCGAGCGCAGTGCGCAGCTCGCCACAGTAACAGAAGCAGGGAGGCCTGCGTGGCGGGGAGCCCAGGCCGCTCTGACGAGGCCGAGACCAGCCTGTGGTCTGAGGGGGGCGGACGGGCAGGGAGGAGAGGAACAGTGCTGGGCGGATGTGGCGTCAGCGTGGAGGGCACAGGCCGCACGTGGCTCATGCCGCCAGAGCGCCTGCACCATCATCACCAGCGCCCACAGTCTGATCCTGACTAGCCATCAGCAGTTTCTCTTTTTTCTAAGTCTAGGAATGGAGCTAATAAATTAAATGCACTGATTGCTTACCATTGTTCTTTGCTAATTCCCAAAAACAGAAACCAAGTTCTGGAGGGCTTTCCCATGAGGCTCTCAGCCCAGGGGCGAGGGTGTGGGCAGGCAGGCCTGGCTCAGAAGGCGCTAAACCAGAGCTGGCGGTACAGGGGCCCTGGGGAACAGGACCCGGACTGGGCGGAGGGAGGCTTGGCCTGGGAAAGCTGCCCAGGAGGGCAAATGGCACACACTGCCTGGGCAAAACAGGTCTGTGGGAGGGTGGCCAAGGCTTCGCCTGGGGGCTGATGGGCTGCAGGGGGCAGCGTGAGGACCGCGGGAACACCACAACACTTCCGAAGGTGGCTCCTGGCAGTCTCACCAGGACTGGAGGTGGTCTCAGACCCTGCGCTTGGTGCAGACTGAAGGCCAGCAGCCCATTCCCACCCAGGCCGAGGGCCTGCAATGGCACCCTAGACCCTCAAGTGGCCCCAGGGCAGAGCAGCGCAGCTGGGTGGGTGTGGAAGCACCAGAGGCAGTGGCCGCACTTTCCAGCCCTGCCTTTACCAAGCGGGGCCCCCAAGAATAGGCACCTGCCAGGAGGAACACGGCCCAAGGCCACCAGGAAACCCAGGAAAAAGGAGCTGAAACCCGCCAACAAGCTGCACACGGTGCTTTCCAAGTGGATGTTTGTAGGAGAAAGAACGCTTGTTTACACGAACACAAGTAAGTGCTGAGGGCAGCCCAGCAGGCCCAGGCTCAGGAGACAGTGGCAGAGTCACACGGGGGACAGGCGGCCCCACCAGCCCCCGCCACAGCCCAGCTCTCGAGGGTCGGCAAACGCGGCGCAGGCCAGACACGGCTCACGCTCACACCGCACTGGCGACGGCAGACCAGCGGAGGGGCAGACAGGAAAACATTTGTTTTTTCATTTTTTTGAGATAGGGTCTCGCTTTGTCGCCCAGGCTGGAATGTGGGGGTGCAGTCTCAGCTCACTGCAGCACCAACCTGCTGGGCTCAAGCGATCCTCCCACCTCAGCCTCCCAAGTGGCTGGGACCACAGGCGTGCACCACCACCCCGCCCAGCTCAGTTTGTTTTTGAGAAGAGGCCTTCCCATGTTGCCCAGGCTGGTCTCCAACTCCTGGGCTCAGGCAATTCTCCCTCGGCGGCCTCCCAAAGTGCTGTGATTACAGCCGTGAGCCACCACACTTGGCCTAGGAAACATTTTCTGACCAGGGACGGTGGCTCATGCCTATAATCCCAGCACTTTGGGAGGTAAGGAGATGGATCACCTGAGGTGAGGAGTTCCAGACCAGCCTGGCTGACATGGTGAAACCCTGTCTCTATTAAAAAAAAACCGGGTGTGGTGGTGGGCGCCTGTAGTCCCAGCTACTAGGGAGACTGAGGCAGGAGAATCACTTGAATCTGGGACGCGGAGGCTGCAGTGAGTGGAGATCGCACCACTGCACTCCAGCCTGGGCAATAAGAGCACAACTCAGCTTAAAAAAAAAACACACCCAATTTTCTGCCTCAAGGGCCATGTGGACACCTGTGAGGACTGTGGCTTCCTGCCCGAGGGAATGCGTTTCACGGAACCCCTGGTGCACAGCAGGTCAGCACACAAACCCAAGTCACGCCACGTCCCACGAGCCAGGTCCAGCAATGGCTCGGCTGACGGAGCGGCTGTGGGACGTGCAGGGGAGCCAAGCTGAGGCTGGGGTGGCTGCTGTGACACCTGCTGTGACACCTGCTCCCTGCCTGGGGCCTCTGCCACCCTCAGCCACCAGGGAGGGCACCCTTCAGACACTGGGGCTGGGCCTGCGTCCAGGGAGAAGTGCATCTCTCCAGAACCAGGGGCCTTCCTTCAGGACCTGTGCAGGCCGGGCTTAGGGCGGCCGGGACCCCTTGGCCTCCCCGTTCTGACCAGGAGACACCCCCTGGAAGGAGCGGGCCTCCAACCCCATGGTTGCAGCCATGTGTGGGGTGGCTGCTGGGTGAGCCCTCTGGGTCCCTGGTTGCTGGGGCCCCCGGGACCCCCTCAGAGGTGTGGGGACCTGTGCTGAGATGGGGATGGGTTTCTCAGTGCTGCAGTGGGAGTCAGAGCCCCCAACCCACCTTCTTGAGGACCTGGCCAGAGCAGCTGCAGAAGCGGCCTGAGGGCTGGGGACAAGACAGGGAGGGCATGGCCTCTGCTCAGGGCAGGCTCCTCCCTGCTGTCCCCAGCACTGTCCGGCTGTCGTCTGCATCCTGACTTACACCAGGCCCATGGTGCAGATGGTGGCCACAGGACCATGGGGACCCTTCTAGAAGCAGCACCACCTCACAGGGACAGGGTGGAGCCCGTACTCGTGCGGCTGGCCTCACCCACAGGAGGAGGCAAGTGTGGTGGGGACGGGACAAACAGCAGGGGCTGCAGGAGGCCAAGCGGGTGGACAGGCCCCTCAGCATGGCCTCCTCTGCGACCCACGCCCAGGAGCCTTTCCTCCTAGCTGGCCACGACTCCTTGGGGCTGTGGGCCAAGACGGCCCGTCACCTGGCCTGCTCCCCCTGCAAACAGGGCTCCGGCGCCGCCCATGCCCACTGCAGACCCTGTGTACAACAGCACCTGCGGCCCACAGGGCTTATGCCCCGACCTTCGCCCTGAAGCCTGGGACCCTGGCTGTCTCTAGCGTGAGCCTGTGTGCTCCCTCCCCTCCGGCCAGGCGGCCTCAGCTGGGATGCAAGGAGCTCCCGCCGGCGGGGCCGGGGCTGCTACTAACCAGTAAATCGTGTAGGCCTCTGCTTGCGCTGGGTCTTGGATATTTGGTTCATTTAGAAGTTCCTGTATTCCTAATAGGATCTGTGCCAGAAACAAAAACACAACACATGGGTGTGAGCAGTCTGAAGACTGGGCTGCAGCCACAGAGCCACCGCAGACCCGCACATCAGCCACGGGGCCACCGCAGACCCGCACGTCCGCAGGGGACACTGGGCAGCCCTGGCTGCAGGTGGCGCCCCGTACCTGTTTGATTGTGATGGCTGGCCTCCAGTCCTTGTCCTCCTCTAAGATGGACAGGCACACTGTCCCCGAAGGGTACACATTTGGGTGGAATAACGGTGGTTCAAATTTACCTGGAAAACGAGGAAGAAAGGAAGCGCTTTTTGGAGGCAGGCACTGTCCAGAGTCACCCTCCTCCCAACACTGGGGCACCGGGTTGGCAGCCAGGTATTTGGCCAAGAACTTTTCAAAAAAAACAGAACTGTGGCCATAAGGAGACAAGAGGAAGAAACATCCACCTCTGCACCCAGGGAACAGGGCCTGGGGGACACGGCTGTGGGCCAGAGATGAAGCTGTGTCTCTCCCAGGACGGAACTCCGAGCACAGCCAGACAGACAGGGAACAGGAGCCCCAGGGCGGCTGCTTCACCTGCAGCCCCATGTCCTTCCCAGCGGGGCCAGACTCAGGGGAGACGGGAGGAACCGCAGGAGGCATCCAGGGAAACAGCCAGGCCCTTCCAGAGTGAGCAGCTTCGACGCAGACCCCCGCTTCCACCACACAGGCTTTGGACCCTGTGTCATTTCTTATGAAAAAGCAGAAAAGTCTGCCACCATTAGCCCCATCTGGGACCATCACAGTCGATATTCCAGATCTCCATCTTTTACCAAGGTCTCCCACGTCTCTCAATGCTATTTACTGACACACAGTGCAGCAAATCTAGTGAAATTACAAAAAAGACAACGTCCACTGACACCCGCGTCTCCCCAACACTCGCTCCTACCGACCACCGTGCCTGCCCCCCGTCCCAATGCCAGCATCTGCGGGCAGCTTCCTGGACTTCAGGTACCACAGAGAAGCGCAGGACACGCTCCTTGGGGAACACAGCGAGGGCACCACTGCGGACCACCCCACACTGTGGACCATCCCACGCCGCAGGAGCCCATGGGCGACACCAGCAGCTGCGTGGCGGTCCCGATTGCCAACCGTGGTGCTGTGGAATGCTGGACCGTGGCGGCGTCCTCAGCCATGCTGCCTCCAGGCTGACACAGGCCGCATCGCTGGCGGATTTTAGCCACCGGCTGAGGTGCACGGTGGCCACTCCTGTGGTTCCACACGGCACCTCCTGGTGACCGCCAAGTGGAGCCCCTTCCAGCCCCAGCTGCTTCCTGGCAACTGATTCAGAGAAGGTCCTGAAATGGCACGTCTCACGGGGTTCTTCTCCTGCTCTGGGTTCAACTTTTTGCTGTTTTTTTTTTTTTTTTTTTTCCTGAGACACAGTTGCCCAGGCTGGAGTGCAATGGCACGATCTTGGCTCACTGCAACCTCTGCCTTCCGGGTTCATGTGATTCTTCCCGCCTGAGCCTCCTGAGTAGCTGGGATTACAGGCCCAATACCACGTCCGGCTATTTTTGTATTCTTGTAGAGAGGGGGTTTCACCATGTTGGTCAGGCTGGTCTTGAACTCCTGACTTAAGGTGATCTGCCCATCTCAGCCTCCCAAAGCGCTGGGATCACAGGCGTGAGCCACTGCACCTGGCCCGACTCTTTGCTCTTCTAAGGGAATCTTTTGGCAAACTCAAGGGCCTGCTTTCAATTTAGTCCAATTTCTCAATCTCATTTCTTCTACCAATCACAACCTACCCATAAAAAGGCACACAGGCGCTGCTAGCACCGCTAGGCCCCCAGAAGAGGGAAGCTGCCTCCTGCTTCCTGCCAGCCAGCCTGGCCACCCCTGCGCATCGCAGAAGGAACAGAAAAGGAGCGCCCTCCGGCCTGGACTGTCCGCCAGGTGTCAGGTGGCCTCGTCACTCTTCCCCATCCGTCATCCGAGGACGTCCGGGCTGTGGCAAAGGGGCCTGCCACCGGCACCCATCTGTCTTTGGTGGACACCTGCGTGCGTTTCTGTGAATCATGGCTGACGAGAGTGAACAGCTCACGCTGCCCTACAGCAGGCAGCGTTCCATGGAAACCTCCAGAACAAACGCGCTCTCTGTCTGCTCCTGTGCCGTATGGCAGCTCCCTCTGGGGAGGCTTCCACTCTGTGCAAAGCCAGGCATCCCAGCCTACGTCTGCCGCCGGCAAGAGGCCTCTCCTGTGAGGAACACGTGGGACCTCATGGCTGCCTGCCTTCGTACTGATTCCTAGGAGCCCTGGGTAGGGCTGAGACACGCACATACGCTATGGAGTGCCTCCTGCTGGCGTCAACTGCAGTCTTTACGATAAAGAGATGTTCTTGGTTTCAATGCAGTCAACTCGTCAGTGTTCCCCCAGCCAGCACTCCCACAGCGTCTCTGGTGAAGAAACCCCGGCCTGCGCAGAGCTCACGAAGACACCCTCCTGGGTCTCCACTCCATGCTGCTGGTTCAGCGCCACGATCCACCTGGAAGCGGTTTCTCTGTGGCGGGAGGGAGGCAGAGCTTGCTTCTCCTGTGGGGATAGCCCTCCCGACCAGTCCCATCACAGACCAAGCCACCACACGCGTGGCCTCTGGCCTCCTCGCTGGGCCTGCCTGTCTTCTCCGCAATCCCGCAGTCTCCATCACCGTGTCCTGAGGGAGGTCTGGCGGGCTGCGCGTGCACCCACTGAGCCTCAGCCTGGCTCTCGCCGCCCCTACCGAGAATCCAAGGCCCTTGCACCTCCACACACACAGTCCACGCCACAGTCTCCACCGAGACTGGCACCACATGGAATCTGCAGACAGCCTGGAAGAGAACGGCCGTCTGCACGTCATGTCTTCCCTCCACACGCACAGACAGCTCAGCTACTACTCAGGCCGGCCTCGTTTCCCCTGCAATATTCTAGTTTGCAGCAGAGAGGCCTTGAACCAATCTTTTGTTCATTTATTCCAACCTATTTCATGCTACTGTAAATGGCATAGTTTTAAAACCTTGCTATTGAAATTACATAAAAGCAGATTTGTGTAACTCCATTTTTACCTTATTTTACTTGTTGACAGTCTCACTGTCGCCTAGGCTGGAGTGCAGTGGCACAATCTCAGCTCACCACCACCTCTGCCTCTGGGTTCAAGCGATTCTCCTGCCTCAGATTCTTGAGTAGCTGGGACTACAGGTGCGCGCCACCACACCCAGCTAATTTTTGTATTTTTTTTTTTGAGAACTCTCACTCTGTCGCACAGGCTGGAGTGCAGTGGCACGATCTCGGCTCACTGCAACCTCCACCTCTCAGGTTCAAGGGACTCTCCTGCCTCAGCCTTCCCAGTAGCCAGGATTACAGGCGTGCGCCACCACACCTGATTGCTATGTCTTTTTAATTTTTTAGTAGAGACGGAGGTGACCTGCCCACCTCGGCCCCCCAGGGTGCTGGGTTCTGAGCGTGAGCCACCCCAGCCCCTGAGCTGCAGCCTGGGTGCGCGGCCTGTCTGCGGGCTGGCCTTCCTCCCCACCTCTTTCACTGTGACGTCTTCCTGCCTCGCTACAGCTGCATTTGCTTGGGATTCCAACAGAAAGTTGAATAGAATCAATGAATACAGCTATTTTGTCTCATTTTTAGATTTTTCTTAATTAAAATAAATCTTAAGAATACCTGCGCATGGTGGAAAAAAACATCAAACAGCAAAGGAGAATCCAAAATGAGCCAGTCTCGGCCACGGTGGTGCTGTGAGTCGTCCTTAGGTTCCTCTGGAGGGTGCCACAGTGGAGAACGCTTGTGTGCCTTGACTGACAATCGCAGGGGAAAGCTTTGACACAGCTCTCGCCTCACTGTGGCCAGGCGCTCTCTAGGTGCTGGGTGTGTTAACGCGTGGAACTCACCGGACAGGACCTGCCGACTGCCAGCTATGGGAGCGCAGGGACGCGGCGGCCCTCTCCTCCCTTTCCTGAGCTCTGCTGCACTGCCTGAGGTCGTTAGCTTAGCTGTGGGCAGGATCTGGGGCCGGGCCGCAGCCTTTCTTCCCACGCCGCCTCTGCTGGTCACCTGCTCTATGCCTGCTCAGGCTGCAGATGCGGCCATGGTGGGGATAGACCGTAAGAGACCACACAGCAAGAGCAGTAAGAAGGTGGAGCGACAGAAATCCTCAGAGCGAGACTGCATGGCACTCCTTCTGCACGTCCAACCGTCCAGGCCTGGGTCTTGCAGGCACCAAGTCCTGTCTTCATCGCCAACAACCAGAGGCTCCAGGTGCTCCCCGTCCCGGAGCTCCGGCCTGGCTCTCACAGTCGCTCCCTGCACAGGACTCTGGAGCTTCCCAGCCCATCAGCCAGGAGGAGACTAAGCCTATTGTGTGCACCAACCCCCCGCCCGGAGCTGGAAACAGACTCCAATCTGCAGCCTGCGCCGGGATCAGGGATCAAAGCCAATCTCCAGGTCTGTGATCTCCCTCCCCAGCTCTACATAGACTACCTGGCCCAGGGCACCATGGCCACAGCCAGGGGCCTCTTTGGAGAGATCCTGATCCCTGCAGGAATAGGCTGCCTTCCAGGGCACTGAATGGTGAGCTACTTACATTTCGGTGGCGAAGATGGATAGTCATCTTTGAAAAGCATCCGTAGTTTAAACAAGCCTCCTTCCCACGGAGTCTGCAGGGAAATAAACCGTGATGAGATGGGCTGCTCGCCTGCCTCAGGGTGGCCCAGAAGGGGCTCGCTTCTGGGGCACAACTCCCAGGACACTAGGGGCCAGATGCCTGACAGACGTGGCTCCTAAACCAGCCTGAAGCCCGGAACAGCCCCACCAAGGGGGCTGTCAGGACCTCTGCTGTGCCCAGAGAGTGAGTCGGAAAGGCCCTCCTGGAAAGGAGTGGAGGCGGGAGGTGGGGGCTGGGCTGGGGGGGACAAGCGCCACACACTGGGGCTGGCACAAGGGCGCCGAGAGCACACCACTGCCCTCACCCCAGGGGTGCTCCCAAGCACCCACCCCCGTCCCGCCTGGACAAGGCGCCTCTGCCGCCCACAATCCCACACCACCTTCCGCCCTCCTTGGCGCCATGCACCAGCCTTGCCCTAACGGGAGGGGCAAGAACGTTCTCAGCAGAGCCTCGGATGAGTGACAAACCCAAGCCACACTATGTCTCAGGCAAAGCAGAGTCCTGAGGGGACTGCTCAGCTCAGGGGACCAGAGCTGCTTTGAGTTTCACAGTGAAACCCAGAGGGGACCTGGGCCGGAGGGAACGAGGCCTTAGGCAGGACCAACACCATCTCTCTGCTTCCTTCAGAATCAACAAGCACGAACGGTACGTGCACCCCAGCCTGGAGTCCCTGGCCAAGTGCTTCATGTGTGCCGGCCGAAGAGGACAGGCACATGGGCTGCCCTGCCTACCAAGGACACACAGGAGTCCCCAAGCAGGCCTCCCCGGCAGATGCCGCCGGTCCCTGGGGGTTCTCCAGGAGGCAGCTTTACGCAGGGCTGGCTCTCCCCACACACACCAGAGCCCCCTCCCTGCTGCCACAGCTCAGCCCTGTGCCCGGCCAGATGCCAGCCTCTTTCCTTCTCAACCAGAACTGCCCTGGGGGGGACACAACTGTCAAACCTTGCCAGTCCCACCTTCTGCGTTCACGTCCTGATGGGGCAGGGGCCAGGACAGAGCTGGGATTTGACCTGTGGACTGCAGCCTGTGACAAGGATGGCTGTCATGGATGGCAGGGATCTGAGGAGTTTCCCCGTGGCGCTGCCGCACACGTGTGCTGGGCCCTGCCAGGCAGGCGGCCGGCAGCGCGCGCCTCTTACCCCTTTCTTTCCTGGAATGGCGCACTCCCAGTTCATGAGGTTCATCGTGCCATCGGGATTTTTTGTTGGGACAGCCACGAAACCCTGAGAGAAAACAACCACAAAAGCACATCAGCGTGGTGGCATATAATTTTACTAAAATCGCCGAAAACCCGCCTGCAGGTCCCACCGGCCCAGCACAGGCACGTGACTGGCTCCCTCCCGACAGGGGAGACTGCCCACTGTGCTGCACACGGACACGGAGCTCTCCTTACAAACGGGTGGTCTTTTCTCCACGCTTTCCTCTCCTGAGCAAGTCTGCTGAGGGCGATCCCCGACATGTTCAGAGTCCCTGCAACATAGGAGGCAGAGCACGTGATCAGGAGAGGCGACACAGGCTCCTGCTGCCCTATAACGTGCACACCAGCCTGCAGCAGGCAGGCTTGCTCCCCACACGTGCTGGCCCAGCCCAGCAGGACTCTTCTGCAAGCCACTGTCCAACCCTGGGGTCCACCAGGGGAGGCCCCGTGGCCACCCCTACCATGTCCCCATCTGTGGCACATGGTGTGGCCTCTGCTCCATGGGGATGAAACAGACGTTCAGAGGCTGGGTGGTAGCAGCCACCCTGTGGTGGCTGGCATAGCAGGGTCCCCACCACAGCACCAGGTGGGGACCAGGCAGGGCTGGGTCCCTGCCTTAGCATCAGGGGCTCAGAACGGAGACTCAGGCCCAGCCAGGAGACACCTGCTGTTCTTGAAGACGGGACAGAGCAAGCACCACAGGGCAAGAGGCTCAGACTCGCTGAGGGAAGAGCCCCGCAGGGCCACCCTTCCCAGACCCTGCAGCCACTACCACATCCCTGTGGCTTCAGGAGACAGCCAGGTCCTGCGGGGCAGAGCAGGAGCACGGCGTAGGGGAACAGATCCTTGGTCAGAGGAAGTGGCACACAGGCCAGATTCCAGCTCCACACATCTGGACGGGACCTCAGGGACCTGGCATCGCCTTACGGTTCTAGGCGGGAGTGTGTCAGGCCACACTGTCGCTGCAGGAGGGGTGCAGGTCCAGGGAGATGTTCCTGGCGCTGGGGACACCAGCGAGCAGGGCTGGCAGCCTCAACGCCACCCTCAACTGTCACACTACTGGTGGCCACCTTCACCCAAGAAAAACAGCACTGTTTACAAAACTTGCTGAAGAATCGACACCTAAGTGTGTGCTGGTCATCAAAGTCCATGGGAACACTGAAGCTGCCCCCAAGTCTGGTATTTCAACACCAAAGAGGGGCACCTCTCCAGAGCTGGAGACTCTGCCAGGCCTTCCACGCTGTAGAGGGGCCATCCCGACTATGACATGGGCTGTCCTAGAATGGGCACAAGGGCCCTGGTGACCTGGATGGTATCCGCACCCGTGGAGGCCCACGCACCTCACATGCCTCACAGCCGCGGGAAGGGCCAGGTCAGCAGTCCACCGGGGCCACAGTCGCCACAGCCCCACCTGCCACTCATCAGGGAAGCGAGACCCAAGGAGGAAGGAGCTCTGAGAGGCCCGCACTCACGTTTTGGGCAGCACGATTACTTTCCCTGAGTCAGCAAAGTAGAAGTGTGGGGGGTTGGGATCTAAGAAGCCCAGGCAGGTCCAGTGTCGCCAGGGCACCAGGGTTCCGGATGCCAGGCGGGGCCGCTAGAGCTGTGTGCCCTGAAGGGGGATTTGGTTCGTTTTCACCAAACATGGATTCTCATGGTAGGCTGAGAAAAAGCAGGCAGAGGAACCTGGGTCCTCCAGTCGGCAGGTGCTGGTGTCACCACGAGAGGGTGACAGGGGCCACCAGTCACTGGCCTCCAGCTCCACGACTAAGTCCAAGACAGGCAGCCTGGGCTGGAGGCAGCCACGGACTGGGCCCCATCGGGATGCCCTTCCCCATATCCTCCTCACCGAGACGCAGAGGGCCCACAGGCCACATGCCCTCCTGACAGCGTGCCCCTCCCACACCCTCCTCTAGTCGGGAGAAAGTGGGAGAGGACACAGCTGGGCCAAGCTGGGGGCAGGCGGGGTGTGAGCCCGAGCAGGCTGGAGCGCCCGCCAACCACGGTTTCAAGGTTCTCTGTGCACCGGGCTGGGATCTGAAACTCCACACAGTTCTCCACCTTCCCTTTCCACTGGCTCTTCTGCATGGAGCAGCCCAGCTCCACCTTGGTGCCAGCGGCCTGAGGACTCAGGGGCTCTTGCTTCCCCAGCCTCAGGGAGGGCTCCCTGCGTGGCTGCAACCTGTGCCCGGCGCAGTGCAAAGCAGCCTGGTGAGTGGCCCTTTCACAGAGGCACCAGCTCCCAGGTGCCCACGGTCTGAGCGGGGCCAGGTATCACACAGGCCTCTGAAGCCCCAGACCAGCACTCCAGAGGCTGAAGGGCCATGGGCACGATGCTCACGGCCAGGCAAGGCCAGGCCACGGAAAGGCCAGCAGGCCTGGGACTCTGCCACAGGGGGCCCTCCTGCTGAGGACTGAACAGGGCTGCCCAGAGGCCCCGCTGAGCACCCAGCTATTGTTGCCTGAGGTGTGAGAAGTCGTGAGGGGTGGTCCTGCCAGACCTCCTGCCAAGGCCTGGCTGCTGCCGCTGTGCCCCAGCCCCAAAGCACTCAGCACCAGGGGGTGGTCGTACAGGACACTCTACCATTAGAGCAAGGAGCCACAGGTGCACACCCACTCCATCCTAGGCAGAAGCCAGTCCTGGCCTCCAAGATCCCCGCTCCCCCTCCTGCTGGCCTACTGGAGAAAGTGGCCAGTGTGCTACAATGTAATCGCAACACAGACCCAGCATTCAAAATCCCACTGAAAATTGAATCCACCCCCCCCCCCCAAACTAACAGGCCCTTAGTGAACAGCTAGGAGTCACTAAACGCTTTAAAGCAGGAAACTTTTATGATACAAAGACAAAAACAACTCTCTTCTGTCAGCGCCACGCAAGGCCGACACCGGTAGCAATGGGACCTCTGGGCCGGGCACTCCAGGAGCTGCCCCAAAGTCTGCCGCCTGCCCTCCCTCAGGGCACAGGCAGAGAGCTGAGCTTGAGCATGTCCGATCACCACCTGGCTCTGCAAGTTGACAGCACCGACTTCAGAGCAACTTCCTGGCTGAGGGTGAGCAAAGCGCTCACCTCCCACAGCTCCATCGCACTCATCACCGGAACAGGTGGGCGCCACGACAGGCTGGCACCTGAAGCCCTCAAAGGTCCCCCGTACCCAAATGCACACTCTTCCAGGCCCAGGAAGGTACTCCCGTCTGCACGGCCCAGGCACCTGCCGCAGGGAGACGCTCACCTGGCCGCACCTGATCTGTCTGTCCCAGGCCCCTAGGCTGTGTCGGCAGCAAGATCCCAAACCCTGGGACACCACACAAGCACACAGCCGCAACCATCCAATGGCCTAGGGAAGGGACCTCTGTGTGAGCCATCAGGGCAAACTGAGGATCCGTCCTGTCTTCTGCTGGCTAGGTTCTCTACCCAAAGGCAACGTTTCTTTAAGAGCAAGAAACAGGTGGGCTAGGTCCTATAAAGAAAACAAAACCTCCCAGACAGGCACTCTGCTAACAGAGAAACCAGCCGTAACTCCCAGTCACACAAACCAAACCACTTCACTGTGCGATTCAAGCGTGACTACAGGCCACGATCCCAAGCCCAGCTCATCACTCCCTGACCTGCCTCCCACGCACCTAACTACCAGAGCCAACCCCTGTTCAACTGGTACAGAGCAAGCCCGGAGACGGAACACAACTCCCTCCAGCGGGGCGCTCGTGTCCCGGGCCCAGCCGGCGCCAGCGCAGCATCTTCAGAGGCTCGAGAAAACTTGAACTTGTTTTGGTTTGGAGGCGCCGAAAACCAGCTCGCCGGCCGGCCCCCGCCCCCGGGAGTCAGCGGTGTTGCAATCCGAGGCTCTCCCCCCGAGGCCCATCCTCTCCGTCCGCGGGGCGACCGTGACCCCGGAAGCTGCTCGCCGCGCAGGAGGAAGGCGCGGCCTCGCGGGGCCCCGGCTGCAGGTGGCTGCCCCGGCCCCGCGCCAGGCGCACCTCGAGGGCGAAGTGGGGGAGCCCCGGCCCCGAAGGCCTGCGGCGAACTAGGCGCTCGGGCTACAGCCCCGCGGCGCCAGGAGCGCGGACCGTGCCGGCGTCGAGCGCGGGGCCTCTCGGGCTCTCCGGGAAGCTCGGCCGCGACGCGGGGCCCGGCTCGGCGGGGCGGGGCGCGGGGCAGCCGGGGGCCCGGGCCCGACAGCGGTGGAGGCCTCGTCCCGACCCCCGCCTCGCGGCCCCGGCCCGGCCCCCGCCCGCGCTCACCTCGGGCGGCCGCGGCCCCGGCGAGCGTCGCGGACAGGCGGAGGACCGAGCGGGGCGGCGGCGGCGGCGCTTCCCTTTGTCTCGGGACTTCCCTCCGGAGCCCGCTCCGCGCGCAGCCCGAGCAGCTCCGAGGACCCTGGAGCGGGCGGGGCGCGCGGGGCGGGGCCTGGCCTGGGGCTGCCCCCCGCACGCCTGCCTCGCGCGCCGCGGCCGCCGCCCCGCCCCGAGTGTTGCCCGCGCCACCACCCGCCCCCCGCCGCCTGCGCTCCGCCACCGCGCTCCCGCGACCCGGGTCCGCCCCAGGAGCCCGGTGGGGGGGCGACTTTCCAGTCAGGCGGCGCCCTGGACACCTACACCCTTAAAGGAGCCGCGTCCCCGATGTGAGGGAGCGTCTGCAAACTCCCCTTCGGGGCGCCCGCGTCCACCCGAGGACACGCCGGCGAGCAGCGGGGGCAAAAGGAGGCCGAGAACTCCAAAAGCTCCCCGGATGCCCGGCGATCACCTCTCCAGGCACAGGTCCCAGAGGTTTCCTTGGGGTCAGAGCCTGGGGTCTGGGGGCAAAGACCACTGAGGCCTAAGGATCCCCTGAAGCGTCGCAGGACGTTGACGCTCCCGCTAGTTTAGCGCCCTGTGAAGCCCCTTGCAATTGGCCAGTTAGGGGCGGTGGGCGGGGAAATCTTCTCATCCGCCCAATGAGCTGACCCCGTACAAAAGGCCGAATGCGAGCATGACCGACGGGAGGAGAAGTGAGGATGTTCCCTAACCTGGGGGCGGGCCCTGGGCGGGGCGGGGCGCGGGGCCTGCGAGCGGCGGGGGCGGGGCGGGCCCGTGGGGGAGGGGCGATTCCGGGCCCCACCCCCGCGCCAACACCGGGGACCGGGTCGGGAGGCCCCCAGCCCCGCGAGCGCGCTGGACGCTCCGCCAACGCGCGGCTGTGCTGGCCCCGGGCTCTCCCGCCCCGCCCCCCTGCCCTCGTTTCACCGACGGCGGGGTCGCCGCCAAGGTCACAGTGTCCGGGCGCCTGGGGACCACGGGGAAATGACCGCATTCATTCATTACCTCCCTCACTCACTCATTCCCTCCCTCACTCACTCATTCATTCATTCCTTTACTCGTTCCCTCCCTCCCTCACTCATTCATTCCCTCACTCATTCATTCCTTCACTCATTCCCACCCTCACTCATTCCCTCCCTCCCTCACTCATTCCCTTCCTCCCTCACTCACTCATTCCCTCCCTCCCTCATTCATTCCCTCCCTCCCTCACTCATTCCCTCCCTCCCTCCCTCCCTCCCTCACTCATTCCTTCCCTCCTTCACTCACTCATTCCCTCCCTCCCTCACTCATTCATTCCCTCACTCACTAATTCCCTCCCTCCCTCCCTCACTAATTCCCTCCCTCCCTCCCTCACTCATTCCCTCCCTCCCTCCCTCATTCATTCCCTCTTTCCCTCACTCATTCCCTCCCTCCCTCATTCATTCCCTCCCTCACTCACTCACTCACTCATTTATTCCCTCACTCACTCATTCCCTCCCACCCTCATTCATTCACTCCCTCCCACATTCATTCCCACCCACACACAGTCAATACCTCCCACACACACACAAAC